>JAAEAF010006496.1:0-26319 GCA_011037195.1 Triatoma infestans | reverse complement strand
CTCGTCAACATCTATGTCATTGGCGCCTAGAGAATTCTCAGGGCACTGCGGGCCTCCGGACAGTGTTCTCTCATTACAGGCAACGCTGTCTGTCGCGTATTTCTACGCAAATTGATAACGGCGGACAATTAGTTGTGGGAGCCCCCCTTATTGTGTTTGAATTTTGACTGGTCACACGGATCATCCAATAGTATTTCTTAGTATTCTATTATATGAGAATTCATGCTATTTTTTATTCGTTTTATACTACATTACAATTAGCGCCTTGCACAATACCGCATTGATTAAAGGTTCATGTTGTCTAAATGTCTGATCTAGTAAGCGCTGTCTGCACTTACATACCCATTTGGGTCCACCCCTGTTGAGTTCTGTTTCAAGTGCTAAGGCTAACACTACTTGTTCTTTTTGCTCCTGGCCACTGACGCCATCTTGAATACTCAGCACATGCTTCTTCCTCCACCGGAACTCAACTTTTTGCAGCTCCAAGAGCTAATTCTTACAACTGAATCTAATTTTATTGAAAACATCTCGTCACGAACGCCTTCAAGAGGAGTTATTGCAACTTCGCAATTAATTCTTTATCAGGTTGGAACGCCTAGGCTGGTATGTGAGAACAGTTATTTGGTCCTTTCCCACCGTAATTTCCTCTAATTATTATTATTATTATACTTTAGCAAGTGGAATAATTCCCAGTAAATATTCCACACTGTCTATCATCTGTTAGTGAGCTGTAGAGGCTGAAGCGCAGTTGACTCGAACCCCGGATGTTAGCGTAGGAGTCCAGTACGCTAACAACTCACTGAGCGTTTTTATTGTATTCATTAGAACATTGTTATGAAAAGTAGAGTAACGCCTCCTGAAGCCCAAATTGGTATTTACTGAAAAGCTCCCTTTGAACTCAATTTCTTAGTTGGCTAAGCAGCAGCCCTATAAAGTTTCTAGTCGGCTAAGCAGCAGCCCGGTAAAGATCTTTGCAATAGAGGCCAAGCAAGAAATACCACTATAGTTCTTTTTAAATAAAGGAAAAATCAATGATTTCCCATAAAAAGTTGCAGCACATTGTAAGTCGTAAATTCTGTTAAATTAAATCAGTGAAAAACATTGATGGATGATGACAATATCTATTGCCAAATATAAGATAATATCTATAACCAATTCGATTAATTTATTGAATTAATTTTTAATAATAAATACATCCATTCAATTGATAAATTCAAAGAATTTGGTTTAGAAAATCCCTTTCTAAAGAAAAAAAAAAGAAAAGAAAAAAGCACGTACTTGTGCAAATTTATGGATTATTTATTTATACAAACAACATAAAGTTAACGATTGTAACAACAAAAATCGATGAGCATAATTTGAGACTCTGTTAAAGTATTAGTCATTATTGTCACCGAAAATAATTTGTATTTTCAAAATGACACTTGTTAACCTTGATAGAAAAATCTAGTCTGAAACAAGTAACACGCCTTTCTCTTACTGTAACTGCAATTATACACTGCATTTTATAAACTGCATTTTCCTCCAACTTGCAATGATGTTTTAAACATTAGTGAATGGTAGCTCTTTAGGCAGCAAACGTGTAGGTAGTTCAAGAGTAAAGTCTAACATCACTGATCTCCAGAAAAATCCTAAAAAAACAAAACAAAAAATTTTTTTTCATTGAAATAATCACAGAAAGATAATATTTTTTTGTATGCCAATTTAGCATATCAAACTGGAGCCATTAGCGAGAAAATTCAGAAAACTATTTGATAAAATCGGATTTCCTGTTAACCCAATTTTCCTCAAACATGAATTTTATAACAATGTATTTAATGACTTTATAGTATAGGTACAGATGACAACCTACGCGGGCAAGGTGAAAGTTCTCGACATAGTAGTAGGTAGTAAATGAGTTTTTTATTTTAAATAAATGCATTTATTTCTCAATGTAGTCTCCTTTTGGTTCAGTACACTTTGTCCAACGTTTCCCCAATAACTGGATTCCGTCCCTGATGTGCGATTCTAGAAGGTCTTCAAAATATCCATTCACCGCTGATATCATCTCTTCTTTTAATACAAAACACATTTTAAGTCACACATTTCTTAAGGTTTGTGAATAAATGAAAGTCAGAGGGAGCCAAATCTGGCGAATAGGGAGCATGTTCGAACATTTCATGCTTCAAATCCCTCAATTTTTCCCATTGCCAATGCGCATTTGTGGGCGGCTGCATTGTTCTTGTGAAAGAGGATTTTTTTCTTTTGCCAACCAGGCCTTTTCTCTCTAATTTTTATCATCTAGCTGGTCACCAAGATGTGCGTAGTATTAGCCAATAATTGTTTGACCCTTTGTTAGGTAGTCAATTACAAGAATCCCTTTGGAATCCCAAAAAACATTAGCCATAAATTTTCCAGCTGATGCCATTGTCTTTGCTTTCTTCGGTATAGAGCCTATCCACTGTTCGGCTTCTATCCACTGTTTGGACTGTTGTATTGACTCAGGTGTAAAGTGGTGAACCCACGTTTCATATATCGTAACAAATCGGCGGCGCAGAAAATCGGTTGGATTCTTCTTAAAACGGCACTAACATTGCTGAGAAACTCGGTTCCTCATTTTTGTTTGTGATCAGCATTTAACAAATGCGGCACCAATCTTGCACAAAGCTTTCTCATACTGAGTTTTTCGTGTAAAATGTGCTGTACCCTTTCTTCTGAGATGCCTACAGCCTTAGCTATCTCATGCACCTTTAATCGTCAATCATCTAGAACGATATTTTCTTCGGTAGTTGCTCTTTTGGCCGTCCTTCACGTGGACCATTTTCAATCGATGTACGACCACGTTTATACTCAGCTGCCCATTTTTTTTTACTGTTAATAAGGAAGGTACAGACTCCTTATACACTTTCACCAACTTTGAATGAATTTCTGTTGGCGATAAACTATCCAAAACGAAGAATTTTAGGACGGAACGGTATTCCAGTTTATTCATTTTGTCAAAAACACACAACACGCTTACTTTAAACTGCCGTAAAAAACAAACTATTTGTCTGATCAAATTCACATTTGTATTTACTTTTGCAACAAGTGTGCAAATATAACAAAACAGTAATTTCATTTGTAGCCAGTGCCATCTATCAGCCAGGTCTACTGTATTGGGTCTCCTGCGATAGTTTAATGGTAAGACTAATCGGCCTTTGAATCCCATGGAGGCTCAAATGGTGTCGACCCTCAACTTCATGAAAAGAGCTAGAATTAGGAGGGGACCTGGTTGGGCAGAAATAAGGCAGGCAACTATAGCTTGCTTATTACGATAAAATTCACCCATTGGCCTTGGTCTTGACCGTCATACAATTAATGCGCTATTGGTTTTTATTTATTTACTTTTTTTTTGGAGTGTTACAGAAGCAATTTAAAATTTACTTCCTTAAAAAGACAATATTCAAACAATAGTAAGTATGTACAGTGCAGTCTCGATTATCCGTCACGTTCGGGACCAGACGGTTGTCGGACAAGAGTATAGACGGTTAACAGAAAACAAGGTTGGAGAATTTATATTTTTTTAGTTTTTTAAAAACATTCCACTCTGCTTTTTATACGGGGTTGTGACCGTCACGGAAACCAAGCCAGCATTAAAAAGTTTTTTAATTTAATTTTTTATTTTTATTTGTTGCATGTTTTTTCTAATCTTTGATTTTATCCTTGTGAGGGTTTGAAGAAACTCATCATTGTTGACTGTTTTTTAGAATTCCTCACTTTTTTGGCTGCAAGAACTTGCAGTTTCCTTAAAAGTAAATTTGATGTACTATCGCACTCTTCTTGGTGTTCGTACCATTCAATAAATTTGGAAATCGAAATTTCGGCTTCGGTGTTAGTAATTTTTGAAATTTGAATTTCATCTCCTTCATTGTCGCTATTATTTTCATCAGTTGGATGCAAATTTGCAATTATTTCGTCATCACTCAAAATATTCTGACCTGTTTCAGCATCATCCATTTTTATCCAAGTACTAATATCCTTTTCATATCCTTTCGCCAAGAATCAATTCCGTCACCAAATGGCGGAAGTCCTCGATACTTGGCTCAGAATCTGCTGAACACCGTGACGGATAATTGGAGGTGACGGATAATCGAGACTGCACTGTATAAGTGTAATTAGTAACAAAAGATTAACAAAACAACCTTTATTGTCTATCAAGAAGAAAATCCTGTAAAATTAAAGTCATATTTTCGGATAAACGATTTTTTTTTAAACTGGGAATTTTAATTCTCATTTTTTGTTTGTATATATATTCTTTTTTATAAATATTACTAAAAAGTAAAGTAAAGCCTAGCCTATTTTTTCAGGCGGGCTTAACGTCCAACTACCAAATTAGGTGTCGTGGACGGGGGCGGAAGCACCTACTTTACTATTAACATTTTTTTTAAACAAATATAAAATTTAGTTATACGCTGGACTCGAACCGGGGTCCTCCCACTTACAAGTCCATGCTCTTAACCAATACACCAACACCCGCCCCTAAATATTACTATAATATTACTAATAATAATAATAATACTAATTATTCTCATCATAAAGTTAGTAAATATTAGATGTTGATGAGTGGGCTATATCTATTGCTGTATGTATGTATCGTTATAAAATCACAAAGGTTACATAAGTTTTAAATTAATCGACTTGACCAATTTTTAATATTGAAATTTTTTTTTTTTGGGAGGTTATTTGATAAAAAAATCCTGATGACATCTTACCGAATGAGTGCCGAACATTTACGGAAACAGTCGAACGAGTTACCTACATTAAAATGATTATACTGCTTATGTAACCAATAACGACTGCAAACTATGTGTTGGTATAAACGTGTAACTTGTGAAAATACTATTAAGTATTGTTAAAATTAACTCGGCGTGTTTTATTCTTTACTTTTTACTTTTTTTCACATATTCAGAAGTAGGAGAACCAATAACCACAAAAATTTGTTTATTATTTTTGTGTTTACTTCTATTATTTTCTGGACAGGGTTTAATATATATAAAAAAAAAAATAGACATTTTCAATGTTTGACTTTTTCATGAAAAATGATGTTTTTATTACATTCTTATTTTAGAGTTTATCGTCGAACCAAACTGAATCGCCTTCAGCACTAATGATAAAACTGTTCTAAGCGAAGCGACTATCTTATCATATATATATTTCTTTGTTTTGTTTTTACTCTGATAAAATACTAATTATGGCAAGATGCATGCATCATTGATAAGATGCTAATTCTTATGTAAATATATTAAAAAAAGAAAAAAAATGATATGTTGTGAAACACTAACAAATGATATGTTGTGGAGGCACCAATGGTACCCGAAACGTAGAGCAACAAAGAATTCTTTTTCTTTAAAAACTCCTCTGGCCATTGACGTACAAACATCTCTTTGCGTTAAATACTTTCAATAAAATCTTATATAACAAAAATATTGCCTTTTTTTGCAAGCTAAAAATTATTTAATGCTATATCTAGGTCTATCATAATCTGTTATGGCGCGCAGATTTGCGGTTTTAAGATGTGTACCCTACCTTAGAGATTTTACAAATGTACTTTGTTAAAAAAATGCTTTAACTTTCCTGATTCTGTTTTTCCAGATTCCAGATTTTGTTTTTTGTATTTAGAGATTCGTGTCTTCCCTATTTTTTTTTTGTCTATGACAAAACTGCACTTGACATATGCACGTAAATATTCAGAACTTTCACCGCATAGATACCCAAATATTTTTATAAAAGAAATTGCTTTTTTATAATGACGGAGACTCTTTGCTCAGCGTATAACGTTGAGCTTGACAGCCTGTTAAGTAAGGAGGTAAAAATAAATTATATATTAACATAAAGTTCATTACAGTCTGTATAAGTCCTTAAAGAGCTATAAATTGCATCAATAATATTAATCTTGACAGTTCATTGATTAATTGGCTCATAAAAAAATAGAGGAGAATTATTTTATTTGAATTATTATGATTTTAATAAAACAATAAAAATTTACTTCTTGTGTAATTTGGGATAAAATTTGGATGACCCGCACTTTATTGCCAGATTCCCCATTATGAAAGAATTTCGGGTGAAATTTTTTTGACAAAGATATTTTTAACTTTGAGAAATTATTATTGCAAACTTGACTGGAATATTTTTTTTTTTAATCTTTATGTACCAATCAGCGCAACTGCTGATACGTACATACATAATAAGTGGAGAAGCTACCCAATGGTAACACTCCAAAATTACATAAAAATACTATTCACTCTCTTCACTTGAGAGATCACGAGGCCATTGTCTTTTAAGGCGTCTAGAGGGGGGGGGGTATTAGAAGTGTTCGGGAAGACAGGTGTTGAACAAGAGAATTTGTGTGTGACTGTAAGTTAATGTGGAATTTCCCATAACAGCTTTCACTGTCAACACTGTCCATCACTGAACAGTGAGCTATAGAGGCTCCTAGGAAGAAAAAATCTAAGGGTAGCACTGGACTCGAACCCGGGACCTCCGCGTGGGACTCCAACGCGCTAACCACTTAGATAATCTCTCCCCTTATTATTATTATTACTAGTAATTGTGAGGTATTTATTTATTTTGTTCAAGGAGATACTAAATATTTTTATATTCTGTTTATTTGTATTGTTTGTACTTATCTACTTATTTGCTACTTACATTGTTTAAATATTAGATATAAACAAATGGCAACTCCTCAGACGGTCGTGTGACCATGTGTATGTCTTCAATATTGTACTTGAAAAATAATGCTTTTTGTTCAATAAAATAAAAATAATAAACATTATTATTATTATTATTATTTATTGTGGAAGTTGGCGCTTACGATTCATCCAATGATTCTAAAATTTTTTAAGTTTCTACATTTTCAAAGTTACTTCATATAAATAAATTAAATATACCAAGACAAAAAGTTCTTCCTAATGATGAACATGGGTGGGCAATGCCCTTTAGGAAGGATGAAACTTAAGAGACAAGGTATTTGCTCTCTCACAGTTTGTGAAGGCGACCTTATCCCAGCAAAAATCTATCAATGAAAGAATGAATGAATTAATTACAGCATTAGCAAGAGCCCGTAGCAAAAATGGGCAGAATGTAGTTTTTGGAATTTTAGCGAACAAAATGGCGAATACTTTTTCATAGGCCGAATCTTCAATTTGCAATTCTCTTGTAAGCGTTCAACACGCACCCAATGTAGATCTCCGTTGATTCCTTGGTTTAACCCAACAACTTCTTCGTGTTATTTTCCGTTTGTCTTTCCTTTTTAATTCAAGCCGCAAGCTTTAGCATATCCATGTCTGAACTTCAAAATTTCAATGTTTTAATTTAAGCAGGCAGTCTCAAGGTTGCCTAGTGGACACGACGCTGAGAGTGCCTTCCTAATAAACTCTCGAGAGCTACTCTCTATTGCTATCGGCGAGTACAAATTTTGAAAGTTGCTCTCGTATTGACAGGCAGTTGAGAGTAACTATCGAGAGTAACTCTCGCGAGTTTCTCTTAAATGGACACCTAGCGTAACTATAAAATTTGTCAATTACAATTTTGAAAACTGGAGTAAGAGACAGTTGTGTGAGTGTAAATTTTTGTCTGAAAATTCTTTTAATTTTCGTATTATATAATGCAATTTGTTTTTGAATTTCTTATATAAATAATTCTATGTCTACCGACATATTTGTAGTTTGTTTGTTGAACTGAGACTAAACTATAGATCAAAGCAATTAAACAGTCGCCTCTGGGTGTGAAAGTAATCCAAAGTAATTCTTAGCAATAGTAAGAGTTACGAAAAATAAAAATATACAAAAGACAAATAAAAAGTCATAAATTATTAATTTCTTTAAAGAATTATTAAAAGTATAACTATGATCTTTTTTCATGTAATTCTTCTTATGTGAACTTAATTCGGTAACGTTTAGGATACCATTACATCCAGCCTTGGATGTCTTAAACCAAGTATGTTTTAATAAATTACTTTAGTAGGCGACTTAATATATATAGATACTTCAATGTATATCACATGTCGCACACATGGAGGGGTGCCATGAGGAATTCAGCGATATTAATTCCTCCATTCCTGTGTTATCTGAACATACGTTATTTACATTGCTTTATAGTAAGAAACTGTTTTCAATAAATAGTAATTCTCTAATATATATATATATATACATAATATACTTTATGTATATACAATATAGACGGTGCCCCACTTAAACGGGCCACTTTTGAAATAACTCTTAAACGAATAAAAATATCAAAAAAGTGAACATAACTTTTGTTGATGTATTTGCGCTCTAGTTTATGATGCTGTTAATGTTATTTGATTTTATTGCCGCCTTACACCTGAAATCGGTGATTGAAAGTTGCGATTTCCTTTTGACACCCAATTTTTAATACTGTATTAGAAACTACTAGAAAAATGAAGAAAAATGCCGTTAATTTTACTTCAATATTTCAAGCCGTTGCCGAGATATTCAATCATAAATATTAAATTTTCGTCTTTTTTTTCCTATTTCTTTGTTTCATAAACTAAAATTATAAGCGGATTTCCTTATTAATTTCTAATAAATAAGAGAGTTCAAATGCTGACAACACTTAAAACCTATTTTAGAACCATTAGGGACTTAAAAATCAGGTAAAACATCATTAAAACAAAACAATATTCCAGGGCATTTACAAAAATCTATAAAAAAAATATTTCCTATTTATTTAATATGATCTCCTCGGCTTTACCGGCACATGCGCAGTCGCTGCCCAACATATGAAGTTGCTAATCGTATCATGTCTGCCGGAATTGCTAAGCAGGTTTGGATTAAGTTTTCTCTAAGGGCTTCTGGACTTGTTGGTTCCCTGACATAAATTTTTTCTTTGAGATATCCCCAAAGAAAAAATTCAAGAGGGGTTAAATCCGGCGATCTGGGAAGGATAAAAGTGAATGAGATGTTCAGTAGGCGCTGGATCGGGAGACAGGGACCGTTAAGCTGGCCTTCCAGATCGCGAGATTTAATCTCTCTTGAATTTTTTCTTTGGGGATATCTCAAAGAAAAAAATTATATCTGGGAACGAACAACTCCAGAAGCACTTAGAGAAGATTGGTTTATGAAACAAAGAAATAGGAAAAAAAAGATGAAAATTTAATCTTTATGATTGAATATCTCGGCAACGGTTTAAAATATTGAAGTGAAATTAATGGCATTATTCTTCATTGTTTTAGTAGTTTCCATACAGTAGTAAAAAGTGGGGATCAAAAAGAAATCGCAACTTTCAATCACCGATTTCAGGTGTAAGGCGGCAATAAAATCAAATAATATTAACACCATCATAAAACTAGTGCACAAAAATACTTCAACGAACATTATGTTCAATTTTTGATATCTTTCTTCGTTTGAGTTATTTCAAAAGTGGCCCGTTTAAATGGGACACCCTGAATATATATATATATATATATATATATATATATATATGATGCCAATCTTTGGACTCCCGAGTGTCTGCCAGATGGATATTCTGACACTACAGCTACGTATAACTGTCTATCTATTGCCTATTGCATCAATTCTTCTGTCTGTTTGCTAAAATATTAAGAATATAGTTCTATATGTATGTTCTAAATTTCCTAGACTTTCGTGCAATAGAAGTGTAGACATATGATGCCAAACTTTGGTCTCCCGAGTGTCTGCTAGATGGGTGATCTGATAATACAATTGCATATAACTGTAATTTCATTGATTATTTCATAATATCGACTATTTCATCGATTCTCCCGCCGTTTTGCTAAAATATTGAGAATCTAGTCCACTCTGCCCCCTGATGTCTTCGGCGCTAAAACTCTCGGGAGGGAGTATTCCCTCCTCTGGCGCCTTCGCCGCCCAACTCACCCACTCTCTTAACATTCTCAAGAAAATCCTGTGACAAATGGTGGAAACCGCTTGAATATCCATCCAGCCGGATTTGCAATATCACAAAAACTGGGAAATGCATTTAGTTAAGCGATACTCTCGGTCGAGCAACCGATTTTGATAAAAGCCTTCTTATCTGGGCCCCTTGGAAGAACCTGAACGAAATATTAAATTTGAAATTTCAACTTTTTTCCATTCTTAGTTACACTGACCGCACACAATACACATCTCTCTAAAAACTATTTTTTCGGAGCGTCATATGAAAATACAAAGCATCTATGAAAACTTAATGTGAAAATTCGATATAATTGCAATTCTTCCTCTTACAAGCAGTGAGAGAAAGTAAAATTTTGGTATAGAAACACAAACACTTTTTCTCTTGCTGAACCTTTTTTTTTTATGGCATGTCATCATCTATGGTCATCAGCTTTGTAGTGGACTATCTGGCAATATTTTGGGGGGTCATAATAGTCTGTGTATCTGTGTAATTGGGATCCGAATCTCTAAAGATTTATAGGATCAAGAACGAAGATCAACCTAGTTACTCGCTATCTAGGCCAGACTAGACTGGAAGATTCTGTATATATAGAGCTGAGTTAGCCCTATAGGAGGACAGATTTTACAACAGTTTACGACCAGTCGGCAACCTTCTACTACCTTTTCATCACTCTAATGATGTAATGGGATCCGAATCATTAAAGATACATAGGATCCGAAGAACGAAGAATCAACCTAGTAACTCGCTACTTAGGCCAGACTAGGGCTAGGGAGAGTCTATATATATATATATATAAATATATACAGCCGAGCTAGCCCTACAGGAGGACAGTTTTTTTACAACAGTTTATGACGAGTTCACACACAACCTGTCAGCAACCTTCAACCTTCTCAGTCAGTCTGTGTCTACACATATCTCTCGCTAACTGACTTCTACATACTTGTAAAGTCCTTGCAGTTAGTGGCTTCCTTCATTACACAGTGTTCAGCTTATATTCTAGTTTATTTCTCTAAAACCCAATCATTCTAATACTCTCTCCTTCTCACATCCATTGTAACTGCGACCAAAAGAGGTGTATGTGCCACCGCAGTCACATACACCACTCCTTCTAGATCAAGATCTCTGAGGATTCTCAGAATCTGGGAAGATTCTAAGCAGAGATATCTTCCTCCGACTGGTAACTAGCAGGTTTCCGAATCTTCTCTGGATGATAGCATCGCAATCTGTTAAGAGGTGTATTGGAGTCTACTTCATCTACCCCATCTTCTCCACCTCTATCTGCAGGTACTATCGTGTACTAGGCTCAATTACTTCAAATGCCCCGTGAGGAAACCTGTCACTATGCGAGACCTATTTTTACTTAAACTGATGCACGCTTCATATCTTTTCTGGTTACATTCGCCCAAAGAATTCTTCAGTTCTGGGAGAGTTTTCCAGAGCTGTGCTCTCTTCCTCACTTCCTCTTCATTTCTGAGTTCTCGAAGAGACCAGTCGCTTAAAAAAAACAAAAAAAAAGTAAATATATCTGTAACTTTCTAATATTTGGACCAAAAATCTCTTTTCTATTTTGATAAAATGACACCATTAAATTACAAGACAAACTTATCTATAAGGTTAAATATACAGATAAACAAGCATTCCTGTATGTTATACAATTGTTTTATGTAAGCAGTGATGAGCAATTCAACATAGGGAGTCTATTTTTGTATCACAGTTGGGATGTAATATGTGTTACATCATGTTTATAGTTCGATATTTGGAATGGAGCATAATATTATTATGCAGCATTAGAAGCATGAAGTTAAAATACATTCAATTACGTAATAAATATGTGGACCTGTTTATGTCGGATATCTGTATAAATAAATCCGTATTATTGCTTGTTCGTTTTTTTTTTATTTTTTTTAATTTCCATTCAGTTTTAACTTTTTTTTAAAAGCAATCTAATCGTTTGTTGACGTATAAGAAAATTTGATCCGTTTGTTCATCAATATCATGCCAAAACTACCGAGATTAATTTTAACAGAATATTGATTATAAAAATCTGGCGCGAAACATTCACACAACTTTCTCTTACTCCAGTTCTCAAAATTATAATTGAAAAATTTTATAGTTAGTGTACCAAATTTAATGAAATTCGTCGAAACTGTAAAAACTATTAGCAAAAACGCACTTCCAGTTTACTAATTTCCTTGAAACTTGGAATTTTGGCCATCTATTTATTTCTAATTAATTTTGTGTGGATGATAGAATTGTATAATCAACTTGATAGCACTTTAGAGAAAAACATAAACCCACCCCTCCCCTAAAAGTGTCCTTAAATGAATTTTTCCAGAGAAATGTTTTAAATAAAAGTTGTACATCTTTGTATGTGTAGTTTATGTAAGAAGTTTCAAGAAAATCGTCGAGGCCATTTTTAAGCAAATCGCGAAAAAGTGAAAAAAATCATTTAATAAAATGGTGAAGTAAATGCACTTTTGATCATCCGATTTTATCAAACTCGGAATTTCAACAACATATTTAATTCTAACTCACATTATTTAGATGACAGAATTGTCTAATAAACTGAAAGAGCACTTTAGATGAAAACCTAACCTCACCCCTCCCCATAAAGCGCATTAAATGAATTTTCCCGGAGAAATGTTGCAAATAAAAGTTATAGCTTTCTGTATGTGTAATTGATACACCAAGTTTGATGAAAGTCGTCGGTGCCCTTTTTGAGAAAATCGCAAAAAAGTAAAAAAAAACAACTAGTAAAGTGGTACTTCCGGTTGAGGAATTTTAACAGATATCGTACTGCCAGATCGCATGGTGATATCTAAACGGAATATCAAGTTTCAACTTTCTACAGCTTTTCATTTTTGAGCTGTTGTAATGCAATTTAACCTTTTGTTGACGTATAAGAAAATGTTAATGTTTTGTTCGGTTTGTCAATATTATACATACACACACACACACACACACACACACACACACACACATACACACCATTTTCTAAAAACCACTTTTTTTGACTCAAAACGGATATTTCCGGTGAAACTCGATATCGAAAATTTGATATGATTACAATACTTCCTCTTACTAGGAGTAAGAGAAAGTAAAAATTAATTATTTGAAATTGAAGCAAAGGCCAATTTTTTCCCAAAGTTTCGAACTTGGAAAGTTGGGTTCAAAATGAAATTTTTGATTATATTCTCATCAAAAAAGTCCTAGGCAAAAATAGTAAAGAAATTTGCACCACACTTTCTCTTTTTTCCTGATCTTGCTTATTTGTATGAGAAATTAAACCATACGATAAATTTCGAAATTGATTTTCTCGGGAAAATATCTATTTTGGGGTTACACAAAAATGCAAACAATTTTTTAGCGATGGGCTATTTTTTGCAGTCCTGCTGGAAGAAGCGTGCAACTTTCTGAAACTATACTAGCAGAGCTTCCTAAAAAAAATTATTTAAATCAAAATTATTATTTAAGTTAATAATTATTAATTTCTCTAATTCTGTAAGAGAAACTAATGCGAACGTGTCAAATTTTCGAAATTTAATTTAATTTGGATTTCGAAATATATGTTTTAAAGTTTTCTCATAAAGAAAACAAAATATTTTACAGCGAATAGTCTTTATTGGGATTGTGTGAGCCAAGTATCGTAAAAATGATAAATTACAGGAAGGCCATGCTGTTTATCTCCCCCATTTACAAATGTATCTTAAAATTCAATTTAAAAGTCTGCCAATTATCAATTTTGTTCGTATAGATACGAGTATAGATGATAGATATATTGAATTCAGCCATTCTTTAGCTATACAAGAAAAAAACACTTCTTTACTCTAAAAATATTCAATATGATTATAAATAACTTGGAATTTGTTTGCTCAAAATAAGCTGATTTATTAGTTTTCCTTACACTTTGTAAAAGAGGAAGTATGTTTTTACCAAATGGTCTGTATATGTGTGTGCACATGCGCGTGTGTGCATGTGCGTTTCAACAAAATTTCACAAAAAAAAAGAAGAAAAATCGCAAAGAAATCAAACATGATATTCCATGTTTGGCGTGAAAAAAAGAGTGGCACAGTGACGATGTGTGATTGTTGTTGTTGTAGAGTTGTTGAACGATGGTAGTTTAATGTATGTTGAATGAGAAAGAGTCGAGCGCCCTGATGAGTAAACTCTACTTCCCCTACTATCTTTAACTTGTCGTTGCTACGGCTAGAATTTGTGGTAGGGAGACATGTCACGCATCATGTGATGTGCAGTTTGGGGGTTTAGCTACTACTACGGCATTACCAACAAAGTTTCGGGCAAAATATATCAACCGGAAGAGCGACTTTACTAAGTTTTTTTCAGTTTTCGCGATTTTCTCGAAAATGGCTCCAATGATTTTCATTAAACTTAGGCGCCTTAACTCTGCGTTTGGTTTATCTCACCGCGCCAGTTATGCTTGCCAAAACTGGCCCACTTGGCACTCTGATCTGATTCCCAGGACTTTACTTTTAAGAAAGCCGGAGATCTCATCTATTTGGAGTTTGAGAAAACCCAACTGCCTCTAATTATTCGCTCTACCGGATAAGACTCGTCTCAACCGAGTGCAAGTTATCCTGAGGGGAAACTTCAGAGGGAACCAGCTACTAGATACTTCGATTGGTCTTTCGTCCCTATACCCAGCTCCGACGATCGATTTGCACGTCAGAAACGCTGTGGACCTCCACCAGGGTTTTCCCTGTCTTCCTCCTGGCCAGTCCATAGTTCACCATCTTTCGGGTATCAGCGTATACGCTCTAGGTGCGCATCGACTCGCAAAGCAAGAAACAAGTGCCCTGGGGTATGCGGGAAAATTCCATACATTACTGTCTTATCTTCACACAGAAAGACCTGTCACTTTTAATTTAAACGTTTCCCTGGGAAAATCGATTTTTTGGGGGTATCCTGAGGGAAAGGTAGCGTTATGCTTTACTCTAAATTACAATTTCAACGCACTTGCGATTTTTACCAATATAAAAATTTTACCAAAATTATTGCCAATATTAATTTACATTAGATTCGTTAATAATGGAGGTTACCTCCACTGTACTAGAACGATTTTCTTTAAACTTTGTACACATGAATACCTATCACTTTATTTGAAACATTTTCCCGGGAAAATTGATTTTTTGGGTGTTTCTTCGAGTAAAACTTACGAGAACAGTATGGTAGCGCGAAAGAAAGAGTGACAGACTGATGGCAGAGTGACGGTAGAGCTGTTGAAGATGGTAGTTTAATGTATGTTGAATGAGAAAGAGTCGAGTGCCCTTATAAGTGAAATTCAACTTCCCCTACTACTCTTTAACTTGTCGTTGCTACGGCTAGAATTTGTGGTAGGGAGACATGTCACGCCTCATGTGATGTGAAGCTTGGAGACAATGATCTGGTTCCTGTTAAGGCTCGACAGTAATACGTCACAGCAATGTGATCCTCTTAATATGTCATGGGCAATCCATAACTCTTGCGATTTTCCGTTTACACAGGCACAATCACACTAAGCATACCCTAAAAGTTGTTTTACTTCCTCGCAAAGCCTCAAAACATATATTTGTGATTTCGAAAATTATCGCCATGATTGCAATAACCCCTCATAATGTATTGAAAGAAAGTAATACAACCAAAGTGTGATGACGCGAAACATGAGTGAAAACTGCAATTCTCTGATGTAATTAGTTTTCCGAATGCAGCATTTATTCAGAGTGGTAAGGTAAAGCAAACACCCGGGCGGCCGTTGTATACTCATATATAATGTTTTATCACTTAATTAATGCCAGTTATTAATGCCTGCTTTATTGCAAGATATTATAGCTCTTAAGTTTCCATGGATTTCTAAAAAAAAGTTTGTTTTATAATTAAACACTTATGTTTTGTACAAATATTATAAATCGAATGTAATGATTAAAAACGATGTTTTTAAATAATTTACTACCTAATCTAGCACCTTATGTTGCCACAGAAGATAAACATTTTTTCACAAGAGAACAAAGAAAAGAATGGCAACTAAATCCTAGCAAGAAATTAATTATAAGACAACCAAAACCGTATTACAATTGGGAATTTAAGGATCCAAATCAAAAAGAGAAACGCATTGATGCGGAAAGACGATTTCAAAATAGTAGAAGATTTAAAAATAAAAACATTGAGGAAGTTCAATCGGAAAATCAAGTAAAAGATCAATGTAGTAAAGAAAATGTACAACCGGTTGATTTAAATTTAAATGATAAAGATGTTAATGGTAATACTTCAGATCCACCAGGTGATGTATCAAATGCACCAGATGATGAATCAAAAGCACTAGGTGATGAATCAAATCATGATTATCAATTAAATGCCCAAACTCCAGAATCAGTAAGTGATCTGAAGAATAACGAACAAAAGAAATATGGCAAGTATAATGGTTTGCAAGATCAATAAGGAAGATGAAGTATCTTTGCGTCTGTTTTTCAATTTTATCTCTTTTTTTTTTTTTTGTATTTAATTAGTAAATAAATAATGTTCATCATTAAACTAAATGTGCATTTTGGGGAGGAAATCCTATATAATGGAATAACCGAAATTTATAAAATAAGAACGCATTTATTATTGGGTCAAAATGTAGATCAGTCTGGACTTAAAACGATTAAATCTGTTCTTAGTAGAATCACAATATATAAAATCCCTTCGCAAATGAAACAAGTCGCCCGCAAGAGGTATCTGTTGGCGGCAGTTACTTGGGGAGTAGGGACCACCATGGTTACCACAGCTCTGTACTCTATGCACTTCGTCAGAACAGAACATACAATACACTTGAACTACATACACTCTACCCTTTATAGAAAGGGCAAACACTGTACACAAACTAGGATTTCCGTCCCTAGTTAATTGGCCTAAGCCAAAGAGAAGGAAGGATTAGCTCATTGGTAGCGCGCTGGACTAGCAACGCGGATGTTCCGGGTTCGTATCCAGCATGCTGCCCTTAAATTTTTTTCTTCCTAGGAGCCTCTTACAGCTCACTGTTCGGTGATGGGCAGTGTTGTCTATAGCTAGAAAACACTGCTTAAGGCTGGCAGTGCACTGAGAGGGCTTCGCGGGGGAGGGCACAATAGATCTTTCAGGTCGCAGTGCAACAATCTACAAATAATACAAGTTTTCCATTTTTACATTTTGCTAAATTTGCCAGCCTTTTTCACATCACAAATTTCGCCGTCGTCTTTGCTAATAGGCTTGCGAAATAATTAACTGATATTGAAAAATACACGAACTGTATATTTTATTTTCCTATTAAATTTAAAAATTTTTTGATATTGCAATTGAATCAGTGGTTTGGAAAAAGGGAAACGTCAGTCACATATTGTTTGGTTCTTTATATATATATGTTAATATATCAACTTATACTTATACATACTTATTTTTAAAAGGAAGGAGCAATGTATGAGACCCGCTTTACGCGTGCTTAATTTCTAAAAGACGCCAATAGATAGTGCGAATATGCACCTTTCGTACTGGTCAATTACCCCTCCTTCTTAATTATCGTACTTAGAATTTTGAATCAGTTCATCTCTTACGGTAGGAAGCGTCAGTGCACGGCAAATTACATACGCTATGAGTATTAGTAGAAAGTTGTAGTTTATTGCAAATCTATATTCGCCCGCAATTCCGCACCATCTTGCCGTGATTCACTGTTGTCAATTTCTCTCTGAGAGGTATCGCCCGCTACCTACATCTTCGCCCGCTAAGGAGACAGGTTGTGAACCAGGTAAATCCCAAATTCCTTCCTGTATACCTTTCGCCTATTCCTCTTCTCCTTCACCTAGATTCACATCCTGACCTACCGCGAGCAAGAGGACAAAAGGTAAGCTAATATACTTATAAGCTAATTATACCACATACGCATATATATATATATATATATTGTATTACAGAGGAACGCGGTCCACTTTAATCATATAACTATATATTTTTTTGAACCTACGCACCATTTTTTGGTCCTCCGGGCCATATATATATATTCTACGCAACACATATTTTGCAAAATTAAGTTATGGGGTTTCGTGTTGTAGGCATGTAGGCGCAACACCTTTTGGTTTTAATAGGACACTAGTGCAAAGATGATTTAATGAGTTCTATGGGGTTGTCTTGAAAAAGGGGCATCAGAGGAATATGTAACCCTTTTATGAGTGGGTGTGGCCAGTTTGAGATGTGCTGAACTATATTGATTAACCCATCAGTGATTACCTTCAGAACTGTTAAATAATAAAATTTAATCTTAAATTTATGACTTATTTATGATTTATTTGAATTTATCATAATTTTTTTTTGTCGTCTTAAATACTCATTTATTAGAACTAAATCAACATTAATCATTTATTTCCTACATTACTTTTGAAAAGGGGATTAGTCCATATTATACATATTTGTTATTTTTGTGCCTGAACTTTATAAGGCAATGATACTAAAAATACTTAGTAACACACCATGATAATTTTTTTTTTTTAACGTCGTTGGCAGTACTGCCATTTGATTTCCGATAGCCCAGTATAATTTGGACAATATCTGGGTTTCATGTAGCCAGTCAGAATCTTCAACGACAGTTGTCAATGCTGGGCAGCGGTGAAGATGTTGCATGACCAGTTCTTCAGTTAGGCATAGGGGCAGGTCGGACTATATATTACACCTATCCTAAAAAAGGGCTTCTGTAGTTAGTCCGTGGCCTGCAGCAGCTCTAAAGTATGCCACGGCTTCGTTGGGCTGATTAGGCGACGCTGTTGCTCATTTAGTATTAACCAGGGGGCACTTAAGAGATTCTCGGACGCGGGCAACTTTACCACCCCACACCATGATAATATGAGAATACGATTAAAAGTATCATCACGAAACAGTTTTTTCAAATTGCCAAAAATCGATTTGAGTGGACTAACGCTCTTTTCAAAACTACATAATAATAATTATTATTATGGCAGATTTGTGATAACAGTTTCTGTAAGGAAAATTCCCATTAATTATTTGTAACAAACTTTCCGCATTTCATTAAATAAAAATTAATTAGGAATTTCCACATGAAAATTTGTATTTATTTAATTGTTTACTTAAAAAAAAAACCATGATTGTTTGTACTAAAATCTTTTTTTTAATCTTATATAATTATCATTGCTAATTTTATATATAATTCATCAGTCATCACGATGTCCTGAAAGAACAGTATGACTCAGAATATAGACACTGATTGTGACCCATTGTTAATCTAAATATTTTTTAAAAATGGGCGTATGCCTGAAATCCCTCGTTGGCTATAACATGAAGCGGACAGTACTGAAAACAAAACAAATATGAACTTGATTTTTCTGTCTCATGATCATTTCATGTCTCCTGCAAGCTCCATTACCAAACGTTTCATTCTTGAAGTTTGATATCTCTAAAACAATCATTTGCCAATGAAATCAGGTCTTTTATCCGTCGTAGCCTGCATATTGATTTTGTTCCTGACCGGTTTCGGATTTTCATCCATCGTTAGAGCAATGGATGGTGAATTTGCTCTGACCCAGATATTTTATTTATTTCATCGGCAAATGATTGTTTTAGAGATATCAAACTTCAGCTAGATTAATTTATTAATAATTTCTGAGATGGAAAAAACATTTGAGTTTTGGTGTTGCGGCCGCGTCAATGTTTTGTTGGAAACCGACCTCCCTGAAAGGAAGGAACCACTTCTCTACCAAGGTTCATTGCTCCATTGGTTTTCAAGATGTAAGCACGCTGAAATTGCTCAATGCAATACGGGCGGAACTGTTTTTCATCAAAATGGACGTGAACTCTAAAAAAGACCAATTTCTGAGATAATCTCTCAAACATAAATCCATAATGAATACGTTATTGTTAACCATATAAACATGATTTTCTTTTGAATTTTAATTATAAAACCCACTTTATTTAACCAAGGTAATCATTTCATAATGCGTGATTATGGCATTCTATAGTTAAATAAATAAAAAAAATTTTTAATACATATGGGACAGAAGGGATGGAAGAATGAAACGTTTGGTAATGGAGCATGCAGGAGACATGAAATGATCATGAGACAGAAAAATCAAGTTCATATTTGTTTTGTTTTCAGTACTGTCCGCTTCATGTTATAGCCAACGAGGGATTTCAGGCATACGCCCATTTTTAAAAAATATTTAGATTAACAATGGGTCACAATCAGTGTCTATATTCTGAGTCATACTGTTCTTTCAAGACATCGTGATGACTGATGAATTATATATAAAATTAGCAATGATAATTATATAAGATTAAAAAAAAGATTTTAGTACAAACAATCATGGTTTTTTTTTTAAGTAAACAATTAAATAAATACAAATTTTCATGTGGAAATTCCTAATTTTTTATTTAATGAAATGCGGAAAGTTTGTTACAAATAATTAATGGGAATTTTCCTTACAGAAACTGTTATCACAAATCTGCCATAATAATAATTGTATCTGGTATTCTATCCGTCGCAGAATGCACATTTTTATTTGTTCCTTACCGGTTTCGGATTTTCATCCAAGTTATGACACATCTATGGAAAAGTACCAAGGCTGAGTCAGCAGAGGCTGATTTCATATAAATACAGCCACCGACCAGCAGACAGTCAGTTCTCAGCTCACCTCCAGACCGTTCACATCTAATTTCATATAAATATAGTAAATTGTGTATTGTGTAAAATTAATATTATTATTGTACTTGTTAATAAATCTTTTTAAAAAGAGGCTTCCGGGTTCTTGTAACATAACTGGCGCCCGCGAACAGGGACTGCGAAGGCTCAAGTCGAATAGTGCGACCATTTGTCTCACAGTGCGACCATCTGTCCCACATCCAAAGAAGACTAGAAGCTCCCACATCAGTGGCTTGTTCGCAGTACTCAACCCACAGGAACCAGGACCATCCTCAGACAACCGAAGAACAGCAAGCTGGCGAGTCAACAAGCACGCAAATCTGTAAGTAGCTCATCTATCCTCAAACCATCTAAATTAGTTATCCCAGAAATGGCCCAAATTAATTATAAAATATCCAAAGAAGACTATGACCACATTTCTTATTTCGATGGAAACCCCTCGGAGCTAGCGTTCTTTTGCGACATTGTCGAGAGTGCCTATGCCTCCGTTTGCGAGAAAATATAGCGGAAAGAGATTATAACCATAATATCCTGCTCATAAAAGTGAAAAGTAGACTAGGAGGACCCGCTAGGAATATACTCCTCTCCAACAATGTAGACCACTTATTAAACTTACTAAGGTACTTAAAAGAAAGTTTTGCCGATTCAAGGTCTTACGAGATACTAAAAGACGAAATTTTCCAGACTAAAATGCATGTCAGAGAGTCTCCCATTGACTTCGTCAATAGGATACAAGAATTGCGCAATTTGGTTTATATCCGACTCAAACTAGACGCACTTACCGTGGACACACTAAAACAAATTATGACAAGAGTAGACAAAGAAATAATTTTTCATATTTATAAATGCTTGCCTCCTACATTAAGCAACCATATTATGATCTTTGACCCCAGTACTCTGGATGAGGTCCGAAATGTTATCTACAATAAGTGCTCGTTCATCGTAGCTAATTTAAATTCCTCCGGTCCTAAAAGGCCTAACCAGCCCTTCAGAAAACCAAATCCTTACAACCAACCCCAACAGCCTTACGGACAGCAATACTCTTACAGACCAAGCCCACAACACTTTGTACCAAACGTCCCCAGGGCTCCAGCCCCTAGCTATCACTATCCACCAATTGAATATCCCAAACCGATAGAACCTACGCCTCAAACTTCTCTTTACCGACAAAGACCGCAGACACAACTGCAACAACCTCCACGACCCAATGTCGGACAATCCTACCATCCTAATCACCCAAACAATCCTGAGCACCCCTTTAATCGACCCAGACTACCTCCTGGGTACTTTTCTCAAAACACGGTATCCATGCGGACTGCCGGCAGACCCCGGTTCAGAGATTACATTTCACCGCACGAACTGACCCACTGCCAACAGGACGAGCCACCCGAAAATTATTCAGAATCTGACAGCTCATATGACGACAGGCTTTCCCGCCTAGAAAACTCTCTCGAAAAAATGACGAAAAAGTTCGATCATTTTTTAGACGTTGGCCACGGGAGCCAAGAAGGCCCTCCGAATTTAGCCTAAACCTCGTAAATAAATCACTACCCCACTTCGTAGACAAATCTGGCCTCAAATGGCTAATAGACACAGGCTCATCAGAGAATTATATCAACCCGAAAGTGGTTCCCGCTAACGCCCTATTAGTAAAAGATCCCTTCATAATCTCCACTCCCGCAGGTAAAAAACATGGCGAATCCTCATGTAAACTTAACATCCTGGAAACCTTTAACGTAAACCTCCAAACCAAATTTCACCTATTCCCTTTCTCAGACAAATATGACATTTTATTAGGCCATAAGACCATGCAAGAGCTTGGCATGAGTATAGACCTAAACAACCACATCCTCTCCTATCCTCAAGGCACCATTCCCCTAAAATTCACCCTTAACCCCCCGGACAACGATCCAAATATAATAAAATTAGAACAGGGAGTTAACTTTATAGGACTTCCGGTAAAGAATCAAGAATTAAAGTACGGATTAATTAATGAAAATATAAAAATTAATGATAAGTGTACCGTAAAAGAAGGATTATATAATATTAATAATAATAAAATTCTGTGCGAAGTTGAATCCGAGGAAGTCATGGCCATTTGCCCTGAACCTATGGATGTCGACGAACCGCAGGAAATTAGTATAAACATACCGGACGTAGTAGTGACCAATTGTCCCGAAATGTCTGACGAACTTAGGTTAAGAGAAATAAAAAAGGAAATTCCCAAACTAATAAGAACTGAGCATATGAACTCAGAGGAAAAAAATAAAATAATAGAACTAATAAAGAACTACCCCCAAATAATCAAAAGAGAGCATGACAAACTAAGCTGCACGGACTTACTGAAGCATAAAATCCGAACCACGGACGAACACCCCGTATACACTCGAAATTATAGGTACCCGGAAATATATCGGAAAGACGTACAAATTGAAGTTGACAAACTACTAGAAAATAAAATAATACAGCATTCGAATTCCCCCTACAACAGCCCAATCTGGGTAGTACCAAAGAAACCAGACGTCTCCGGTAAAAAGAAAATAAGAATGGTCATAGACTACCGCAAACTTAACAACAAGACAATCGAGGACAAATTCCCCCTTCCTAACATTGAAGACTTATTCGGTAAAATAGGACGCGCGACTTACTTCTCAGCAATTGACTTAGCTTCAGGGTTCCATCAAATCGAAATGGATCCCGAATCAGTTCCCAAGACAGCATTCTCTACTGAAAGCGGACATTACGAATTCCTGCGCATGCCTTTCGGGCTTAAGAATGCGCCCCCCACATTCCAAAGAGCCGTAAATTCCCTCTTTTCTAGAATCCCTAACGTATTAGTATACATGGACGACATTATTATCTTTTCAGACATCTTGGACGAACATATAAAGCACCTTAAGACGGTCTTTGACAAGCTTAGACAACACAATCTAAAAATTCAACTGGACAAGACGGAATTCTTCAAACGCGAACTTCTCTTCTTAGGACACATCATTTCCGACAAGGGTATACAACCTAACCCGGCCAAACTAGACGCTATTGCTAAATTTCCACTTCCCAAGACACAGAAACAAATCAAACAATTTCTCGGACTTACAGGCTACTACCGAAAGATGATCAAAAACTATGCCAAGATAGCCAGACCTCTAACCCTCTCACTAAGAAAAGACAAAGACATCATAATTGACAACAGCTATAAACAAGCCTTTGAGACGTTGAAATCCCTTTTACAGAATAGTCCATCCTGCAATTGCCTAACTTCGAGAAACCCTTTATCCTCACAACAGACGCCTCCAATTACGCTATCGGAGCAGTCCTATCCCAGAACATAGACGGAAAAGACCTCCCTATTTCCTTTGCCTCTCGCACACTAAACAGACAGGAGGAAAACTATTCCACTATAGAAAAAGAACTACTGGCCATAGTTTGGGCCTGCAAACACTTTAGACCATACATCTACGGACGTAAATTCACTATATAGACTGACCATAAACCACTACAATGGCTACACAATCTCAAAGAGCCAAATTCTAAGCTCATACGATGGAAACTACAACTGGCAGACTTTGACTTCGACGTCAAGTACGTACAGGGAAAAACTAACGTAGTAGCCGACGCACTATCACGAAACCCACCAGAGGAACAAAACCTAAACGCCGTGGAAACATCTCCAAATCCCGAAGAAATCCTAAACGAATTCCTTTCCGCCCCTTCACCTGAAACCAGCGACGAAATCCTAGAAGACCTAGCACGAGCTTAAACATTACTGACGAAGACGAGAATGAGAGCTTACAAACGCAACACTCCCAAGAATCCTCTAACAGTCAAATCAAAATAATAGACGACAAGACCCGTTGCATCAACGTAGAAAAATTTCAAATTGTGACCCGCGGTAACCCCGAGACGAAAGTCCCAATTGACAGACCTTTCAACAAAACTAGGTACAACTGGTACACTAGGTACCCATACTCTAACGACATAGACGAATACTGCCTAGAATACTTACAACCGAATCATACGTACGGCGTCCTGTGCTCACCTCCTATAGAAAACTCCATTGACGAACAGATATACGACCAAATCTTTGTTCACCTGTCCAATATAATAAAAGACAAATTTCCGACAGTCAAACTCAAACGATACTACACCAAAAGACTAGACATAACAGACTCCTCGGAACAAGAAGAAACTATTCAAAATTATCATGTCGGCAAAACCGCACACCGTGGTATACATGAAGTGTACAGAACCTTAACCAAACGTTACTACTGGCCCAAAATCCTCGAACAGATAACAAAAGTAGTCAACAACTGTTCTCTTTGTAAGGAAGTAAAATACGAGCGTAGACCGATACGACAAATTTATGAAATTACCCCTACTCCTTCCAAACCTTTCGAAAGACTACAGGGAGACATACTACACTACAACGGGAAGCAAATCTTTACACTCATTGACTGTTTCTCCAAAAAACTATACGGTTATCCAATTAGAACCTCCTATGCTCACGAAATCGTTACCTCTTTAGAACACTATCTAAGTCTATTCCCTTGCCCTAAGACAATTCAATTTGACAACGGAACAGAATTTAAAAACGGACTAGTGGAGAACTTTCTAAAATACAATAACATAGACACCCACTTCACTACCCCAAACCATTCGGACTCCAACGGACTAATAAACAGAGCCCACTCGACACTAATTGAAATTCTAAATATAATCAAACACGGAAAAGACTACACCCTCAACAAAATTCTAAGACTAGGACTAATAGCCTATAACAACGCCATAGTTTCTAACCTCAAAATGACACCAAACGACATCACCTTCGGCATACAAACTACCACTTACGCACAAGACCTGGTTCTAGAACAGAAAGTTAAAGAATACCATGAAGATAGGGAATTGGTAGCCCGCGCTATTAAGGAAATTATCGAGAAAGAAAAAGAAACACGGACTAACAGACTAAACCAGACCAGAGAAAATATCGAAATTCCGGAAGGCGAAGTTTACATATGAGACAAACAATACGGCAAAGCCAAGCCGAAGTTTAAAAGGGGAAATTATTCTCAGAAAACTAAATTAGTAACCACGCAAAGGAAATCCTTTAAAGTACATCCTAATCTAGTAAAAAGACCTAGAAAATTTACACAACACGCTCTTCCTGTTACAGATAAGGACAATGACGCACGCATCCCATATGCTGACGGCAATAATAAGCACACTGCAACTGCTGACGGCGGGGAATGTAGCTACCAGTTTACAGATAACAGATCTGACTCAGGGCCCGGGAATTCTAGCCGTGGCACTTAACCCAGTTTACGTCATAGACAGATACTATACTTTTATACACGTTACTGACGTACAATTAATAGATATTGAATTAGATAAAATTTATTACATTATTGGCACTACCTATCAGCACAACCAGACAGCACAGATAAAATCACTCTTCAAATACTATCACTATCTTCGTAACAAACTAGACCATTTAACAGTTAATAAATCTCGGCCTAAACGCGGACTCATTAATGGCTTAGGCAAAGCCATATCATGGCTAACGGGAAACATGGACAGCGACGACAAGGAACGGTACGACAGAATTATAAACACCATAGAACGCAACAGTTTTCATCTCGAAAACAATCTCAAAAGCCAGATGGCAATAAACAAACGCGTAATTGAAGAATTTAATCACGACATACAAATTATATGAACTAACAATGACAAAATGACAACCTTCTTCTCCAACCCTATAATTAGCCAAGTTGAACTAA
>JAAEAF010006495.1:0-78935 GCA_011037195.1 Triatoma infestans | reverse complement strand
AATAAAACAAAAAACAAATTACATGTTACATAGAATACATTTTGCACGTCTGGTTGGTTATAAAGGCTTATCATAAAAATGTGAGTGTTGGTAATATTTTGCTTGTTAACCTTGCGATGATGAAGTATGTAGTCAGTCATAAATCATTGTTTAATTGTATTGCCGGAAGTGAAAATTGTGAGAGCTCGTAAAAATTGAAGGCCCACTCAACAATTAACCTACACCAATGGTGTTTAATTTCTGTTGACGAGAGAGAGAGAGACCAACATAAAATCCACCTGTCATTTCTGGTTTTTTTGTTTCACTATTTTTGTTAAACTTCATAATTGTAATTTTTCAAAATTTTATCGTTTATGATCTTTTAAAATGGAGTTTGTTTTTATTTTAATTTCATTTTTTATTTATTTATTTATTTTTTTCATGTTGAAGTATCCCTCCTTGAGTGCATTTATTTAACCTATATGTTCTCTTAGTGATAGTACATGTAATATAAGATTATATTAAGTTTAACATATAAATTTGAATGGAATGGGGTTTTCTGGTAAATATAGAAAGAAGAAAGGAAAGGAAAATAATAATATAAAAACAGGAAAGGAAATAGCTAAGTGGTTAGCGTACTGGACTCCCATGCAGAGGTCCTGAGTTCGTGTACAGCTGTGCTGCCCTAAAATTTTTTCTTCCTAGGAGCCTCTTCAGCTTACTATCCAGGATGGGTAGTGTTGTCTGTAACGAGAGAACACTGTCCGGAGGCCACCAGTGCACTGAGAAGGCTCCGGGAGCTAATGACCATAGATGTTGACACGCCTTAAATTAAAAGAAAAAGAAAAAAAGAAAACAAATCAGATAAAATAACAATATGAAAATATAAACCAAAAAGAAGTGAAGAAATGTTCTAATTATTATAAGTCTTTAATATTAAATGAGCGGATTTGGAGAAAATATATCGAAAGGAGATCCTTTTTAGTAGGCGGCCAAAGTCCACCTGAAATCAATATGTGTTTAATTAATTTTAATGTATGTTTGTGAAATAATTTACAAACATTAAGTGATTGTAAATTAAGTGATCAAAAATATAGTGATATATTATTACATCAAAAATTAAGTGATTGTAATTTTGTACAGTTAGATTATCAAATTTGCATTTGCAAATGTTGTCCATTAGTTTGAATCTATATAGATAATGTTTAGTGGATTGTGGACTGAAAATTGTAGATTGTTAAAGCATTTGGGAATAAATGAGGACAGACATTTTGGAATAATGAAATTTACAAACAAGAGGTTTGTATCCTTTATTAGTCTATAGTAGGAAAATATAAAGTTAATTACAGTAGTTTATTGAGTATATATGGAGGGATGTACAAGGCAATCGTTGTTTATGGTGCAGGGGAGATAAGTTGAAGGATTGTCATCGAAAGCATTGTTAACTGGCCAAAGAAAGGTGGCTTTAATGTTGATTAAGGCAAATAGGACTATTTGTAACGGTGCATAGTGATAGCTGGCTTAGTGTCTATAGATTTGTAGGTGGGGCATGGTGGTGGGCAGTGTACAAATTGAGAAGTGTTCTTTGAAAAGAACACTGTCCACTTCAATGTTGAGGGAATGGCAGTTATGGTGGAAGATTTCAGATAAGGGACGTGGAACTTTTGATTGGATACGAAATATAAAGCGGGATTGGTACGAGATTTCTATATAACACAAATAGCTATAAAGTAGCATGGAAATTTCAGGACTTATTTGGCTAGATTTAGAGTAAAATAAGACTTGCAGTAGTGGAGGAAAAGGATGGCGTTGGGTTAGTTAGATATAGAATAGTATGTGAAGTGTTTATTAGTGTGAATGAGTTAGGTTCAGACTAGTTTGCCTATAAATGTCTATCACTTTTATTTGGAACGTTTTTCTAGGAAAATTGTTGGGAATTCTGAGGTTACTTTGCTCTAAAGGTCCACTTACACAATATTAAGGTATTGTAGCAAGCTGGCAAAAATAGGTAATATTTGGGAATCATGTGTGTTAGTTTAAGCATAGTTAGTTTAAATAATAAAATAATTAACAGAAGACGGTGAGAAAGAAATACGATTTTGGGTTGTTCATCTGTGTGTTTATGTGAATGTGTTTTGTGTGTGTACTCTGGAGTAGTGAAAAGCTAAGTTTGAATTGTAGATAACTTAGTGGTTTGAAATAAAGATATTGGAAGTTGTGTAGCCCTGGAGTGATTTTTATTGTAGACTAATTAGGTTTATTTGTCCAGACGTGCTAGCTAGTGAAGTAGGCTCATAACAGTCGGCGCGTAACAACTGGTGTCAGAAGTAGTGGGATAGATTCGCAGATCCAGGAGAATCCATTAAATAATATTGCTCATTACATACGAACATGATCGGGTATGAAGAATTTGCGAAATTTCTTCAAATTGTCGCAAAGAATTTGCTAAACAAATAAACGCATTACTATTAATAATATTAGAAAAGAGTACTAGTGAACAGGAAAATATTAATCTTTGTCACAATTCGAAAAAATAAAAGATTCCTAAGCAGGTGATTCTTTAACAAAAATCCAAGAATGCCTGGGTGAAAAATGTTTAAAAGATAAATTGGAAGAAATTGATGAGGATGAAGAAATTGGTAAAGACGAAGACTAAGAGGAAGAAGATACAGAACCTAAAGAAGAAGAAGAATTCACGATAGAAATAGTGAATAATAATGATGAAGTAATTGATGAGGATGAAGAAATTGGTAAAGACGAAGACTAAGAGGAAGAAGATACAGAACCTAAAGAAGAAGAAGAATTCACGATTAAAATAATGAATAATAATGATGAAGTAATTGATGAGGATGAAGAAATTGGTAAAGACGAAGACTAAGAGGAAGAAGATACAGAACCTAAAGAAGAAGAAGAAGAATTCACGATAAAAACAGGGAATAATAATGATGAAGTAATTGATGTGGATGAAGAAACTGGTAAAGACGAAGACCAAGAGGAAATTTTCTGGAAAACCGGTTCTGTTGTTTTTCATTAAAATTGGAATGCTCGCTGCTTAGATATAAACCAATAATCTATCTTTTTTTTTTAAACATTTTTCAAAACATATTGATTTTTGAAGGATTTCTGAGAAATCTGTTACGTTAGACTTCAAATATCATTGGGGTTACTTTGAAGTTCAAGCACTACCTGCACTGGTAGGCCCATATACATCCACCACTTCTACATTTATATAAGCTCAACTAAGTAAAGATTCAAGTTGGCCATTTTATAGGGTGTCCCAAGGTATATGGATAACGACTTTTTCTCGGAAACTAAGATAGCTAGAAAAAAACTAAAAAATACGTGTCCCCGTAGTTTTTTTGTTAGAATAATTTGCAAATTTGTTTTGGTGCTTCCCAGAAGCGAGATACATGCACCAACTTCATTTTTTCAAATGGGGCGGTGTGGTTTTTAATTTAAGAAATCGATTCCTCTATTTTTTGTAAGAAAAATTTACTTGAACTGTTTTTTTTCTGTGAGCGATATTTTAAAAGTTATGAAGGAAAACATGATTCTTATAAGAAATTTCAAAATGATAATAATACGGTTTTTTGATTGAATAAGGAGATAAGTAATATTTTATTATAAATTTTAATCCTCATTAATTACAGATCTTGCTCGAACTGGCCTCCACCATTAGAGATGTATATTTCTTTGGCCGTAAGATACAATTGGCAGGAAAGAGCATGTCTGTGCAAGATCTATAATTAATGAGGAGTAAAATTGATAATAAAATAATACTCTTCTTCTTATTCAATCAAAAAACCGTTATTATTATTATTTTGAAATTTCTTATAAGAATCATGTATTCATAATCATGCATTCACAACTTGTAAAATATTGCTCACAGAAAAAAATCGTTCAAGTAAATTTTTCTTATAACAAATAGAAGAATCTATTTCTTAAATAAAAAACCACACCTCCACTTTTGAAAAAATGAGGTTGCCGCCTGTATCTCGCGTCTGGAAGTACCAAAACAAATTTGCAAATTAAATTTGGATTTCTAACAAAAAACTACGGGGGACACGTATTTATTATTAGTTTATTTCTAGCTATCTTAGTTTCCGATAAAAAGTCGTTATCCATATACCTTGGGGCACCCAGTGTATATATTAATGGCAGCAAGAGACAGTTCATGTGATTGTTCGTACATTAAATTAAATGTTCTGCCAAATGCTAAGTCTTTTGACATATAAGTTATAGGCTGCTGATAAGTAAGTAAGTACGATAATTCTCATCCATGCAAGATAGATATTCTTGGAATGCTAGTGTAAATATATATATTTACACGGTTTTTCTTGTTTATATTCTTGCTTTAATTAAAAGCATACTGTAGTTATAATTAATGAGAATATCAAGTACGAAATTAAGAGACTAGTAAAGAAAAAAAGAAAAAAATAGTGAATAGATCATTCTATGAAAATGATAAATGATATACAATTTATAAAAAGTACAACGTATAGTCAGAAGGCGATAATTATTGAATTATATACAGATGGTTATGTGGTAGTTAAAATAAGAATTAAGTGATCAACACTTTTGTTGGTGGAGACAAATTACAGGCGGCTACCGTCCGTCCTCCAGTGTAATGATGTGTTGAGATATTAAGTCTTTTGGGTCTGCAACGTCATTGAATCAATGCACGCCTCACGTTCTTCTTCCAGCTTTCTTTATCTTCTTCTTGTACTGCTGCTGCTGCTGCTTCTGCCTCGCCTCCGGCTCATCACCACCACCATTCACACATACACTCCAACAAATCTCCTATAATTCCTGCCACATATATATGTCACAATTAAACGATTGTAGTGAACAAGAATGTTAACAACATTTACTTGTAATTGGAATTACTGAAATTCACGTCATTTAATTTCCTTCAATTATTTTGTTTATATATTTATTATTTTTTCTTTTAATAGGTTGTTAAAAGTTTATAAGTGGATGTTTTTATTAGCATTTTGTTCAATCAATTTTAATTATGAATATTTTGGTTACTCACTAGGGTAATCATCGTCATAAGAAAGGCAATCTCTTTTATTGCCTTTTATAATCTCAGATCTTCTTAATTAGCTGATGTTCTGTAGTTATAATTAATACAAAAATTGTTCTGTAGTTATCAAGTACAAAATTAAGAGGCTAGTAAAAGAAATATAGAATAGATCAATGCGCGCCTCACGCAGCTTTAGTGTAATACTATATCCATCTCATTTCATGTAATTCAAAATCTTGTGTGAAACACTCAGACGTCTTCGTTTTTTTTCTCCTCTAAACAGTTATTTATAAAATGACAAATTGTCTGTAAATTACCAATTTTACTCATACGTCCTAACGAAAATATACTTGTGGAGGGGGTTTATTGCCAACCTACCATCCAGGGCAGGTAGAGAACGATATTACATTGTAGAGAGGCCAGTAATATTGAGCAAAGACATTTGAATTTTTAGGACTTTCTCAGAACCGCGTAAAAGCAATTTTTTCAAACTGATAGGTTTATATCTGTACAGTTAGTATTTCATTTTTAATGAAAATCCGTTATCATCTTGATAAACACTGTGAATGAACATATGCCTAAAACCGGTGGATGATGACAAATGATATAGGCTATCACGATGGAGAGAAATCACTGATGGTTGCTACCACTGCGAACCCAATCACAACAAATACATAATATTCATCTTAAATTGCAAAACTTTACCGTTCACATTACCTAAGTAACATTCCGCAGTTCTCTTTGCAAATCACGTAAAATTTCTTGGACTTAATCCGGACAGAGATTAATATTGAATCCCCAATAATCAATTGAAGCGCTTAAATATCTATATATAAAAGTCAAAATAACTGGCCGACAAACATTCGAAACTTATATTATCGGTTAAAAAAAAAAACAGTTCTGTTATATTATTAGCTTCTGCATGGCCAAATAGACTTGAACAATGCGGGTTTGCCAAACTATCTAGCCTCAACTGAATGCGTTCCAATCTAAATCATAAATACCTTTAAGCTAAGATACATATATATATTTTTTTTTATTTGCCTGAACATATTTTTCTTTCATTTATTTGAAAATTTACAACTGCTGTTACGCTTGCGTAACCAGCAACAAGTAAAATGAGATGACTTACAATAACGGGAATGGAGAAATCACCCAGTGCTGACCCTCCACATTATTTCGCTGCGCACTTATAAGAGATCACGAGGCCACTGCTGCCTCAGTCGTCGAGGAAAGTTATTTGGTATGGCTGCTGAGGAAAGTTGGTGAATTGATGGATTGTGATGATGTGCGAGACGGGTGTGAAATTTGCGGTATCGTATTTGGACCAGGTCACTTATAAATGGAATCTGGAGATCAGAATGTATTGTCTGGTTAGAAACGTAAAACGGAGCATTGGTTATACAACGGAGTATTTTGGATTGTAGGGTTTGGAGGCGGTGGATGTTGCCTGAACATATAAAAATACAAAAGGCATGTCAAGAATAATTAATTATAATATAAACAAGGTTTTAATGATATATGTACTGATTGTGCATAATTGTGTGCTGACTGTGATATATTCCGATATTACGCTGAACTTTAAACCCCCAACAAACTCTTAATAATAACTATTCAAACTTTAGTTCGAAGTCGTCAATGCACCCAGTTTGCATCGGTGAATTCTTAATTCCAACTGTCTTTATATTTGCTGGGATCTTATGAAATATTCTTATGGTAGCAACATTCGAAAGCATTTCTGTTTTCTTTAACGTTATCGCAGGTAGTGAATATTTTCTTTGCTTCTTATGTTATACTGGTGCTGATTTCCTATAGTATAGTTTTGCCTTAGAGCCAGCTTAAGGCACACAGTGACATAGTATAGACATAGTCATAATCTGCAACTGCTTAAACAGTGGTCTTTCGCTTTCATATAATTTTTTTTCTAGCATAGTTTTAAGCTCTTTTTTGCAGTTTGAAAATTTTAGTTGCATCAAATGTAGATCCTCATAGTTCTATTCCGTAGTTTATTCTTAAATGGAATAGATCTCACAATTTGCTTAATAAGTATACTATCTGAGATAGTCTATTGCTCAGAGGGTCAATATGGACTTTCCAAAAAACTGACTATCTAATCTATACTGGCCTATTCTATTTTTATAAGATTCTATCTGACATGCGCTTCTATAAAAGAATATTGACGTGTGGTGGTGGATTTACTGGCGAAATCCGAGACAGGTGGTCAATGGTTAGGTGGCGGTCAAATTGTATTTCCGATTGATATAAACAGGGCAGTTTGAGAAAAAATTGATAATGTGCATTTTCTGGAACTCTGAAGCAGTATTATTATTATTATTATTCGGGTGCCTAATGGCGTGGGACCTAGCCTATGTGGCTGATCCCCCCGCATACCCCCGATGTTCCCCTATTAATCTCCCCCTGTAGCTTACCGGTTAATCTACAATATCCCAAGATATCCCTAAACTCCAACTCGCCCAGGCAATCCTGCGAGAGTGGTGCCCTCCCAAATACGCGAAACCTAGTTCCAGCGAAACGGGGACACTGTCATAAGTAGTGGTACACCGTTTCCCTAACTCCGTCGTCGCAGTTCTGACAAATGGGACTAGACGTCCTCCCTATGTTAAAAAAGTGACTAGACACCCAAGTGGGTGGACCCTCCCTAGCCAAGTGATCCACCCTCTCATTGCCCTCTATTCCCGCATGCCCGGATCTGAAGCAGTAATTATCATGATGAATTCAGTTCCGATGGACTTTCCATAAATTCTGACCTTTAGTGCCAACTAGTAGATACAATGTACCTACTCAAAAATAGTCTAGCTTTGGGTAATTGCAAACAAGTTTTGTTCTAGGAAGATAATGCTTGGCCACACATCACCCATCAGATTAAAGAAAAATTTGTAGACACTTGATGGCATTAAACTACTTATACACCTATTTTATAAGTCCAGGCTTAGCTCCGAAAGATGCAGAAGAAAATTAAATAACTTCACCGAAATTTAAACTGGAGTGGAAGAGTTTTTTTGATCCATCAACAACTGGCAGAAAGAAAATATTTGGTTCAATATAAAAGAGCAAAATCGCTCTAGAATATTGCATTGAGTTCACATGTGATTTCCGAAGAGGATGTTTACTCATTTCTTTTTTTTATTTTGTGCAATTTATTTGTCATTAATGTTAGAGAACTAAAATGTTATAGCTTAAATAATACTAACTAAAGGTTATATATTTTAATAAGTTGTTATATTTATTTTCTCTTACCTTATATCTAGTTACAGATAAATTTATTTTGTTTACAGTATGGTATTACGTAAAATTAGATTAAATTAATTCTGACAGGTTTCTTTATGAGCGAATAACTCCTTCTTTATTTGTAGAAAGAGGGGAAGGAGGCCATGTATCAAGTAGGGGTTTTGAGTTAACATACATTATTATGTCAAAATATGCAGTGTGACTGTTTATTAGTGTAGCATTACCTAGAGAGGTAAGAAGTGGTGGCAGGTTGTGTGCAGTGGGCGTGGTCTATAACCACTACGTCAGTACACACTAACTCCCACTCTTCTTTACCATTCCTATATCTCCCTATAAATATGAATATCTGTGTTTATGTTGTTATATTTAGATAATCCTACTGTTGTATAATATACACACACACACACACACACACACACACACACACACACACACACCGCCCCCCGCCCCCCCAGTCATCTATTTTTTTCATTTTATTTTCCAGAATTTGTTCAACTTGCCTGTTACTTTATTTTGTTCCTTATCTTAAATAGACTTTAAAGAACATAAAATTTTAATTGATATTTACTCATATTTATGTGTTTTTTGTTCCTCGATATAATTGGGTATATTAAGTGTGTATAAACAAATGTAATATATTTCTTCCTTTTTCCTATAACACATATTACGAATTATTGCGATCTGTTAGATTTTTGAAACTGAATTTTTAGAATATCTGAAATTGAACTAAAAATAGTAAATTGAGCGTAATAGAAATTGAGCGTATCTCAACCTTCTCCCCAGCCCATCCTGATCCTTTCCCCTTGCAGGGTTGCCTGCAAGTTATCTGGGTTACTGAAACCCCTGTGCTTGAGGCAATGGACAGGAATCAGTAGATGGACATTAGATCCAATCAGTTAGAGTTGAAATACTGAACTACGGGCGCAAGCTACTTTCTGGGCCAGTTGCTTGCAATTGAGGTAGGATTCGTAGTGGCCGTGGTTTAACCAATAACTCCAATGACCGAGGTCATGAGTTGAGCGGGAGGAGACTCCAAATATAAAATTAACCCCCGAGCCAGCCCGCTGCTGGAAGCGCATTTGCTGGGTGTGCGTGGTTCACCAGAGCCTGCTAGAGAGTGCCTTCTCTAGCTTCTGAGTAGTGGTAGTGTGACCACGTGGTGCGGATCCAACTCTGGCGCGCTGGTTGAGAGTCATCTCAACCTGCCCTTAAGTGGTCACGCGTGGGGGTGCTTCGGCACTTTCTATGGTCGGGGCATTGACACTAAAAGTCTTCACATGGTGATGAACCCCTTCTTGTTAAACGATTCCCGTGCTTGCAACGGGGCCCCGTAAACCCGAACGGGTAGGTACAGTCTAGAAAGATCCACGAAGTACCGGAGGAAAAGTGGTTATAGGGGAAGAATCTCCATCACTACAAGTGAGTTGTAGAGGCTCCTAGGAAGAAAAAAAATCTAAGGGGCAGCACTGGACTGGACCTAACCCGGATCCTCCGCATGAGAGTCCAACGCGCTACCACTGAGCTAATCCCTTCCCTTAGATTATTCAATATAAATTAAATAAAAATTGTTTACGTTCTGCATGAAAATGCATGAAGTTAATGATGTAGATATGACCCACACAAAAATGCCACAAATAAAATTGATCATTTCATCTTCTAGAAAGTTTCGAAAAACTCAGAAACTTAGTTGGTTTACCGATATTTTTCAAATTGAAAAGTTTTAACAGTGGTTTTTATAATCGTCGGAGCCATTTTTGAGAAAAACTCAAAAAAGTAAAAAAAACAACAAATAAAGTGGTACTTCCGGTTGAGGAATTTTGACAGATGGCCCACTTTCAGATACCATGGTGATACCTAAACGGAATATCAAGTTTCAACTTTCTACGGTTTTCTGTTTTTGAGCTATGCTGTTCACATACATACACACACACGCGCGCACGCGCGCGCGCACGCACGCACGCATACCCACACACACAGACCATTTGCTAAAAACTACTTTTTTGGTCTCAGGGGACCTCCAAATCGGAGATTTCGGTGAAAACTCGATATCGAAAATTTAACACGATCCTATACTTCCTCTTACTAGGAGTAAGAGAAAGTAAAAAGTGGTAAGGGAATATATTTGTATAGCTGAGCGGACTTGTGTGGAGCACACCGCGTTAAAACCAACAAAGCTTGTGAAATTCAAATGTAAACCTAACTGTCAGAACCCGAAACCTCTCTAACATCAATTTTCTTCGGAAAAATGTTTGAGTTAAAAATAAAACGTTTTTATCATCATTAGTGCACCCACTCCAGGTTTAAAAACAAATCGATGTAACCGTTTTCGAGAAGATTCCAAAAACTCAAAAACCCGTATTGGAAGGAGCGTGGGAGGGTTTTTAGACCAAATCTTGTTTTTTCTTCCAGTAAGAAATTTTGAGATTGAATCTTCAACGGAAATACATGGTTTTAACCTCTGAGCACGAAAAAAAAATTTTAATGATTGTCTGAGATATTTTGTTCACACTCATACATATATAATCACACATTGAAAACAATCATTTCCTATCAAAAAAATCTATTTCAACAATCTAACACGTCCGCAATACGTTCTCTTATCCAGCATTAAACTTTCCGTTAACCGATTATTATCAGATTTGGAATTCTATTAATGCTTCTAATTTAGGGTTTTATAGTCGTTTTCCACAAAATTACCCCCCCCCACAAACTCAGAAACCTATTGTGTAAAGTCAAACTTCCGGTTTACCGATTTTTAATCAAATTTTGAATTCCAGCATTGCTTAACATTATATAGGTGAGGAACCATATGTTATACTGAAGTAGTCCTTTGAGGAATGCTTAACGTAACTATTTCACCAGAAATGTTGTGGTGGTTGGTTCCGCAGAGATGGAAAGCATCAGAGACATTTTCCGTGATAGCCTGCTTCTTTTTGTGGTCATTGACCGGTTTCGAGTGTTCGCCCATCTTCAGGATGCGTTTGTCAGACAGTGTGATAACTGATATTCCACCAGAAACTTGAAAAATTCAATTTTTTCTTGAAAATGTATCAAATAAAATTGAATAGTATTTATGTATGTCTGTAGATAGTATGCGAAGTTTAAAAAAAAAAATCGCCAAAAACTGAAAAAAAAACACGATAAAATTTAATAATGTCGCCGCTTGATGGATATTGACTAAAACCTTCAGATGCGGTTGATGGAATCAAAACAGAATCTACCTGCAATTTTTTGTATTTTTAAGGTACTTATTTCACAAACATATAAACAGAATCATAGATATTTTCCGTGATAGCCTGCTTCTTTTTGTTGTCTTCGATGCTTTTAGTCAAACAGTGTAATAACATAGCTTTGCACAAAGCAAATTAAGTTGGTACATTCGTCTCTAAAGATACTTTATGTCTTAATGTTTAACTTAAAGATTCGAGTGTATCACAACTAAATTTGCTCTGTACAAGTCCTATGTTATCACACTGTTTTGACAAAAACATCTTGATCGTAGGTGAACGCCAAAAACCGGTCAATGACCACAAAAAGAAGCAGACTATCACGGAAAATATCTCTAAGCCATATACTTTATTATTATCAATACAATGTCAATAAATAGGCCCACTGAAAAAACCATGTACCAGTGCCCGAAACATACACACAAAAGAGCAAGTTTTTTAATTAAAAACCTAAATCCAAAAAAATTATTTTTTAAATTTATTTATATAATCACAATTATAGAGATAGTATAACTAATTAATAATATGATAATGTAAAATGGGTGAAAAACTTGTTAGGAGATGTTTCCCACAGGAGGTACTCTACCTGTTATTACATTTTATTAGCTGTTGAGATGATGCTATGTTGAAGTTAGATGATTGGCGGTACCAGAGGTGTGTTTATTCTCCCTTGTTTGGGATAGTAAGGGATGGAAGAGAAGTCATTGGATAGAGAAGGTTAGAATGATTAGGCGTAGAGTCATGGAATTTTATGTAAGATGTGTTTTATTAGGGATTTTGTGGTCCAGTGTGAAGTGAAATGTATTTGGTGTGTTGAGTTGTTGTGTGTTTGTAGCAGTAGTTGATGTAGCACGATTGGTTTACTAAAAGGGCTTGTGTTTGTAAGTTTTAAGAGAGAGAAGTAATAAAAATAATTAAGAAAACACTGGTAGATTAAATTAAATATATCCTTTAAAGATATTTAAATGCTATTCAATAACACAGCAACATGCTTATTAATTTACTAAAATTAGTTGGAATAAACTCTTATGTTTTAACTTATAACTGGCACTGATTCCTGAAGTGTTCTGGTGAATGTCTAGCTCAGACTGTTCTTGAAGGAATATCTTCTCTTTATAGTTCAAATCCTTTCAAATAATGCTGGTATGTCTGGAGGGAGTTTTATTGTTTTACCCTAACTGTTTCTTGCCCTTTGTCTCTTGGTTTGCATTGACTTTAGATTGTAGTACCTGGCTCTATCCCCATCACTAAAATACACTATTTGAACTAGCTAATTTTCACAAAACTATTTTCCAAAACTATTATTTTTCCATTTCGTTCTTCCTCTACAGAAGAGTTAAATAATTTCTAACGAAGAATTTACATTTATAAAGTTCAAGATGTAGCTCTATAATTATTATTAATATATTTTAAAGTATTTTATCCAATGATGAAATTTAATATAATTAAAAAGTAGCAACTTTAATTTATCTAAAAAAAAACATATTCCCCAATTCTGCCATTTATGTATGAAAATATCTCTGATGCATTCCAGCTCTGCGGAACCAACCACAACAATATAAATAGATTATTCTTTGAAAACATTTTTTTACTCAATCATGGGGACCTCAAATCATGTATTTTCGGTAAATACTTGATTTCGTAAATTTTGGCAAGATTGCAATATTGTCTTTTTATAAGGAAGGAGAGTGTAAAAATATGTACGAAAAAAAGAAGACCACAAAACTTTTGGTTATTCCATTAATATATTGAAGCAGAAAACTTAAGAGATAAGAGAAACAACTGATAATGTAGTTTTAGGGGATTGTTAGTAATCTATAGTGCAATAAATTGTAGAAAAAGTGTATGTGGCTGAGTGGGTGTGTAGGCAATGGGTTTATCAATGCGAAATACTAACTTCAACAGGGAATATGTTCACCGTGAAGAGTGCACAGTCCACATGTTTGAATAACATATATATATAAACATTTCAGTACTGTAGTTTACTCGGCAACCATGCCAATAATTATCGGCGCTGGCAGTTCACAGATAGCAAGCGGTTTGTTACAGAAGAATTTAGAGATATTGTGTATATAGAATTAGCTCCTACACGGACATAGCACGTTTTACTACAGTCGGCTGCAAGTCTCTTTATTTCTGTTTGTTAAGTATGTGTCACATCACTCGTATTCCAGCACACAAACAAGCAGATCCACTTTGGCAATGTCTCTAAATATAAATTTGTAAGAATTGTAAATTTTTTTAGTATTACTTTCCAAACCAATAAATATCTCTTTACACAACCCATTATAAAAACATTTATATGTATTTCCTATACGTAAACTAGAAAAATAATTAGATAATTGCAAATTCATTGTTCCAAAAAACTGAAATTATTTTGTTGGATCGTCCAAAATCAATGATAAAATAAATGCTTCCTTCTAGTAAAGCAGGCACCATTCATTGATACTGCTTAGTTTTCTAACGATTGTAGTATCCAATATTGGAGCCACCTCATTAACAATGATGAGTTTAATGTCGCCGAAAATAACTATTATATATGTTGTTAGTTTTATTTACATCTGCTTTCATTGTTTATTTAGGGTTTATGTCCAGAAAAGTGGTCATAATTTTCAAAGTGGAACCACTTGCTCTTGAACATTTTTCAGCTTTAGGAGGAAACAAGCACAGCTTAATGTTTCGCCAGAATGTAATAGATGAAAGAGAAAATCGCTTTTAATATTTATTATTGTACTTTATTTATTTATATGCATAAATAAATTAAGCTCTGATGTAATATTTGAAATAAATTAATACGATGGATGACAGACGTGAGTTCGAAGATGTTGAAGGGACTGGGTCTAAAGTATGTGGTCCTAGAATCTGATATTCGGAGTCACTAGACATCTACGCAATAGATGTGACCATTTGAAACTTGGCAGGATTTGGAATAGCAGATTACAATCGTATCCGTTTGTCAGTCGTCATAACTTTATTGTAGGATTAACGATCTATAATCTCCAAGAAGAACTGTGAAACACACTTTTGTGGGCAATTATGATCACTAGAGGTCTGAGCAAGAAGGCTTACTATGATGACAAGTTTGTGCATGTAGACTCAGGGGGCATGGGAAGAAAATGGGCCTAGAATGCGATGGCAATTTCTGATGGCAGAGATAGAGGATACTCCGATATTTCTTCTGACGGACTGCTATGCATTTAACCTAAATTGAAATTTAGAATACACGGTAGAGTATTAGAGGGAGAGATATCCCAGACCTTCTAAAATTTCTTGTTCTCACTTGTTGGTCTAGTGACCAGCGCACTTGCTTTTCGTGCGAGAATTCAAGGTTCGATTCCCGTGAGGCCAAAGTCGGTGTTGACCCAGCATCGTGATAAAAAGTGGGAAACATCTTTTAGTAGCGTCCTGTAGCGATGGCCGGAAGTAATCGGCGTTGGACCAACGCCGTGCTTAACATCCTCCCCCCCCATTCAAAACGCCGTCTGGCAAGCCTTGGCCCTTCATGGGCAGTTGCGCCATACGGTTTTTCCTAAAATTTCTTACTGTGAGGCCTTTACAGTGTTCTTTACTGAAAGGCCTTAAATTTATATTACCTATATTTATTAAATTTATGCTGAACATCTCACTGCCCTCTATCATATTATCATCGTTACGGAAAAACTAAGAAATAATTAAACTTGTTTTCAAATATTTATGTTTTGATAAAGCATCCTGCTAAGGTCTTTAATTTGTTAAGGCCCTTTTTCACTTTTCGATATGTTTTTTGTGGCATTCAAATAATTTTCTCTGCAGTAGCTTAGAGGCCTGCACCAACTACTTTGGTGTGAGGAGTTGGGTTTGATTAGGGTACAAGTGCATCGAGAGAAAAAGTGGAGAGCTAGAGTCTGTCTTCACAAGATATTTTTAAATGTCACTGCTTTAAGTTGATTTCTCTAGTTTCTTTGTATTGCTATCACACAAGACTTCCGGTTGCATACCAAGTTTGCGCTTCCTATTAGTAATCCAACTCATTTTCTCAGAGAAACGGGGTAACGATGAGTATCTCAGGTAAAGTCCCCAGCCACAGCCCATTAATTCCAGAGTAAAACTACCATTCTTCTACGTCTAGAGTTTATTTCTATTTTCTTATTGTTTAATACAGGCTTAGCAAATCAACAAATAGACTAGATTTATGACAAGTTGTGGAGTGTTTCTGATATGTTGGCATTCCTGTACTTTCTCATTGTTGTCCAGTTAGTAGTAGTACTGATGGTGTGGGTGATGCTCTTTATAAATAGCTGTATGCTTTAAGAGTGGGTGTATATCAGCCCGAGAGAATTTACGTGATAAAATACTGGGACTGACCCTGTAGTGCCCTGCAGAACCAACATCCCCCTTTCTAATACAACACCAAGTCCTCCAATGTGTTTGTGGCGGCTGTACAGAGCAACAGCAGTGAGCCCAAGCCAAGCTCTTAGTAGTACCATGGAACTCTCGTTGGTCTGTTTAGTGGTGGTAGTAACACATAGACTGTCCGTTCGGCTTCCCAACCCTTCATGGTTATTATTCAGTAAATAAAGGGCAGTCACTAAGGGCTGAGAGATTGTACAGGCCAGAAGGCCACTTGTAAATCTGTCCCCAACACACTTTTGTCCACTTTCACTTCCTTCCAAATACTCTTCCCTGGTCCACCAAATAAAACACATCTCTGCCACCGCAATTCACTCGTATTCACTGTATACATAATAGGCTAAATACTTAATAAGCCACTTCTACAATATTATACTATTATAAACACTGTTTACATTGTGTTCCTTTCAAGTGTAAAATTATTGCCACTTTTTTTTCCATTTCTTTATCTCATAAACATAGAAACAATTCTATCTTTTTCTGCAAGTAAGTAACATAATTCTTTTCATTCTCTTATCTCTTCATATAAATTCCTTTAATTTTTTTTTTAACTTCCTCACATTGTGTTAAGAGGAAATATTATAATGATTACAAAAGGAAAAAAAAATAAAAGAATAAAACAATTGTTGATCAGGCTAATATAGAGAAGCAAAGGTTCATTCTAACCACTAACTGTGTTCGTCGAATATAAACGAGTCTATAGATTTACCAATATACTAGTGATGGGCAAAACGACTCCGCCATCGGATTCGTTGGATTTGAATCGGTTCCAGGATCGGAACCGACTCCATAAACTCGTTCCACGGTTCCTTTTCCTTCAGGGTTTTTATTAAATTTTTTATATGTAATTAACTTCATCAGTTAGTAAAAAATTGCATTTTTTGCTAATAAACACACAGTACACTAATAATTAGCAATTATATATATGTAATTCTGAAAGTTTATACTCCAGTTTTATGAATAATTTAATATTAGGCTGCACAACAAACGGGCAAATTAATTTACAGCAATGCAATTTTATTACTATCCAGCAGGCCCGCGGGGAGGTTGAAGTTAATCATTTATTGATTGAATTAATTTTTTAATCTAATTTAATCAATTCAATTTTGAATTGTTTAATTTTTAGTTGTGGAAAACTGATCTGTTGATTAAAAATTTAATTTTTAGTTACAACTAAACCAAATTTTACTATTGAATTAATAAGTAAAGTTTGGGCGATTAAATTTTTAATTTTAGTTATGACCAATGATAGTTTTTTAAATTTGATTTCTTATTTGATCGTTTGTAACTTAACACTGGCTCCAGCTCGGACTCTGACCATTAACTGAAATCTGAAAACTGATTAATATTTTTAGTCTCCTCCACCTTCCATACCCACTTTTCATGCCCTTTAGAAATATTTTTTCATGAAATGAAACTTCATGTATCTCATTCATTTGTTATATATTTTTTTAGAGTGATTGTAACTTTTTTTTATTATTTTTCTGATTAACATTTTCGAGTTCTTTCAAATAAACCTTGTAGAATATTTAAAAAATATAATATATAAACGTAGAGAGCGATCTGGTGTTAGTAAAGTGAAGATGGATTCAATTATAGGCACCATTGCCTTTGGAACGAGTTCGTGGAGTCGGTTCCATTTCAAGCGTTTCTATTGGCTAGATTCAGTGATTTGATTTATTCGTTCACTCCGGAACCAAATAATCTGAATCAACTCCGGTTTCGGGTCCGGACGGTTCCAGGGATTCAACCAATGAGAGTGCCCAGATTGGAGTCAGATTCAGAAAGTCGTTCCAAGTTCACTGCTGCCTGTAACTGAATCCATCTTCCCTTTTCTAACACCAGATAGCTCTATATATGTATATAATTAAGTTGAATATAATTTTTTGTCGAAATATAATTTATGCTTCTATGCAATGGAAATAATTCAGTATTAGTGTATACTGGTTATTCAATCTATGAAATATTGACCGTAAAAAATTATACTAGGAATTCACTCCCACCGCCCAACCATCTGTATTTTAAGCTCACCAGGATTGTTAGTATGGTTTGAGGTTACAAAATATTAAGTTAGAATCCTGTCAGTGGTTCTTTCAACATGCAACTCAGTTTAATACTTAATTTTCGTGCTATACCTGCCTTAATTTAATTTTAAATAAAAAAAATTTCATTTAATTTTGCTGGAATCAGTTTATTTAAAAATAGGGATTTGAATCAACTCGTTCCGCTACTGGATTCGTTCCAGTGAACCGACTCCGCTCGAACTGTCCCATCACTACAATATACTGCTAACGTTAAAGATTGGCTAATTCCATGACCAGTTTTTTGACGAAACAATTAAGGAATTGGTATCAATATCCGTGTGGTTGTCCACATAGGCCCCAAATTGTTTTTTATTTTTTCTTTTATTTAAATAGGTTAAATTATTTATCTATAGTAAACTCTGTTGAAATGTGTATGCTTGACCTTTTTTCTTCAATGCTTAATTCAGTTTCTGAAACAGTGATACAGATGCAGGTGTCAGTACCATTTTCTAATTTCTTTTTAAAGCTGCCATATATAACATTTTGTTAACTTTTGTTTGTTCAAAATCGCAATTTTATCTGTCTTTAATTTTACTTTATGACACTATTAGATTTACCGCACTTTATCTTTTTAAACTTCATTAATTACTTATCTTACTCTCTATTTAAATAAATAAATATTTTGACTTAAACATTCACACTTCAGGGAAAATTGATTGTGTCTTCTATTGCTAAGTGGCGTTACAACTCGCGGAGTATGAGCCTGTCTTAGGGAGACATGTGACGCTCTAATGAGCATCACTGTTGCTATCCTACTCAACCGAAGTCTATCCATTCTCCAAGAAGTCCAAGAATGTATATCAAGAAGTATATCGAGCAGATAAGCATTTTGTATAATCTGGAGTTGGTTTTTTGCCTTGAAGAGATCCATTCACATATCAACTTGTATATTATTTAATACGAGGTCTAAAAAAAAAAATTTTTTTAACAGTGCATAAGTTATAAAAGATAATATGAAACTGTAATATTTTTATAATGCTTGTATTATATACAAGTCCTACCTAATATCAAAGAACAATACATTTGAATAAAATCTCTTTTGAAATAGTTACTTAACGTAATTGCTGTTAATTACACTTAATAAATAAAATGACAAACTTCAAATAATAATAATAATATATACATTTTATGTATTAACAATGAAGTGAAGCGTGATATTATAGTGTGTAAGTTACATTAAGATGTGAGAAGATATTGGAAGGGCCTCTTTAATGGCAAGTATTACCATTTGAGAAGCAGCATGTTGCATGTTGAGCGGAGTATGACAGTGCTCTACTACTAAGACCCTGTCTTACAACTACATATTGATGATGTTCTTGTCACATACAAATACACACAAACACATACACGTAAACACATAGTGCTTGCTACTCTAATAAGGCTCTGTTCTCCAATATAATACACTGTGTAAGCCAGCTCACTAACTCCTTTAAGATCAAAGCTTCCTTATTCAAGTAACAAGGGGACACTTTAATTTATTTCAACATAAATACCTTACTCTTGGACATACTATGGATCTACTTCCTTCACATTATCATATTATTTAAATTTTAGATTGTTATCACTTATAATTTGTTATATACCTTTGCGAAATATAACTGGGTAATATGAGCCAGACAAATGAGTTAGACAAATCTCGCTTAGTTGATTTATTTCCAGTGGAAGTTACTAAAGAATGTTTCCACTAAAAAGTGCCTTTGTACGTAATAAATAGCTCCCCCCCCCCACTTCTATATTGCTTCTGCAGTATATAATTTATATTGAATTATATTGCAATTGAATTTTGCTTTTAAATGAAGCTTTGTATCATACAAAATATTCAATCTTACATTCCAGAAATTTTAGGTGGGTTCTCGGTGTGAAACACTCACACGACCTGCTGCAGTTAATGTGAGGGGATCCTGGGTCTTTTACGGTTGGTTTCCTCACTGGGCAATGTGGTTTAAGGAGACATTTCTATTCAATGGGGCTCATGCCTGACCCAGACTCTGTGAGACGGAGGAGGAAACAGCCATACATCTCATGACGGATCGTTTGGGCTGTGAGAAGATTAGGTTCAAGACCTTTGGACGGAATAGGATATCGTTAGAGAAGCTTAAGCTATACCCTTTCAACGGACTGTGGTATAGGGACGATTTGTTCGGACTGTGGTCAAACTTAGATGGGTAAAACCCGGTCCTGGACTTTTGTACCAGATCCGGTAGTTGTTATTCTTTTAGGGTAGCCCAGGCAGGCTTTGGATAGTGTAGGATTTTGCCCTCCCCTCTTTGAATAATAATATTACTGCGGTTAATACAGTTTCTTAACAAAGTTTCTTTAAAACTTGAATCATTTTATTTAGTTGTCCTAAAAATAAATATAGATCTTGTGGGATTATATGTTTGTCTGTTCGCTAGGCAAGGCAGTTAGTTGTTAGTTACTTGAATGTGTTTTTTTTTCTCTATCTTTTTTTAGTTACAATAAAATGTGATAAGAAAGGGCCAATATCACCTAAATACTATACTTCCTTAAATATGTTTCGAATAAAAATTGATGTAGACAGTATATGTGATTTAGAGAAAATAGTTAGGGATATTTTCAAGAAAATTGCAAAAAACTGAAAAAAAAAAACAACAAAAACCATCCTGTAGAATCGCTCTTCTGGGTTGATGGACATTATCCCAAAACCTTATTGTCAAAAGTGGGTTGATGTACGTACCTTAATGGACCGGAAACATTAGGTTTGAGCTTCTTGCGTTTTTTTTGTTTTATTTTTGAGCTATTTTGTTCACAAAAACAACCAGACAAAACATTTACTAAAAAAAATTTACTTTTCATACTGAGAGGGTCTCAAAACACATATTTCCGGTCAAAACACAATTTAGGAAATTTGAAAATATCGCAGTACTTCCTCTTACAGCGTTTGAGAAAGTAAAAATCTATGAAAATCTAGATATATGTTTTCCTAGAAGAATTTATCAGAACTCCTATTATTCATCCATCTTATGTTATTTCACTTTAATCCTTTGTCTTTCAAATAAAATTATAAAATATTTCTCGAAATATGTATTATAAAACATTAATATCAAAATTACGTCACAATATCTATACCTATCTCTTTTCCAAAATGCTCACAATTGTAAATATTTTTAAAAGTGTCTTTTTCATATTCCAAGATTGTCCGATGGCCTCTGCTTAGTGGAAATATTTTTTTTAATTTTAAGTTTTATTACATATTTAAAGATAAATTATTTATATAAGAAATTGAGATGGTAATAGAAGTTTGAGAAGAAACTGTTTATATATATAATAATATGGTCAGTATGTGTGAAACACAATATAACCAGGATTTGCGATATGTTGTGTTTGTTAGGAAGTTGGTGTCTTCTTTAGCGTGAGAACAGAATATGTTGAAGTTGAAGTGGTAAAGTTGGCCATGTACTTTGCTATATCATACACTACTACCATCACTACCACCCCTCATTTTCTCTATTCACATACAAACACACACACACACACACACACATACATAAAGATATTACACACTTGTATACTTAGTGTTCCTTGCATTCTATTAATTGAATATTGTACTTATACACATCCGTTCATGTTGTTCTACATTCTCTATATTAGAGTTAAAAGTCTTTTACCTCTGTTCAAACTTGTGCATGAACTCTCCCTTATCTTCTTCATACCCTCTCTTTTCTGGTTCTTCTTCTCTCTTTTGTTTTTAGCATTATCTTTATTTAGCTACTATTACCTCTATTTAGAAATTTTACAATTTATAACTTCAATAAATTGCTAAAATACTTTAAGATTGATCTATCTCAAGACCCAACCTTTAACGGATTTCTTACGCCGCCTGCTAGGTAGTCTCGTTTAGAAAAGGTCAAAATCGCAGGGAAATTAATGGAAATATATGAAGACAATTAGAAAAAGAAGGTTACAGTTGTCGGAATAGGGTGATGGTATGCCCAAAATCATTTTAAATTGGACACCTTCAGTAAAAAGGAAGAGAGTAAGGCCGATGATTAGCTAACTGGATAAGTTAAAGAAGACATGGCACGCTGGGGATTAGCTGAAGCATAGTTACTTCTGGGAAACTCATTGTGGGGAATTTACAAAAAAGAGGGTTACAAAAATAGATACGTTAACTAAGTTGATGACGATTTATTGATTTCATATTATAGTTTCCTTTTTTGATCGATTACTGAAGCCATTAAGGCTGCTCCGCTCATTTTCCTTCACTTTTGTCACCACAAAGAGCGGGGATGGCACATGTTAAACTGCACCGCCTCCAATTACAGTGTGCTCAATAAAATGCCAAATAAAATTCTTAGAAATCATAACCTATTCCAAACCTCTAACTATTCCAACTATGAGCAATTCCAGATTCTAACTGGATGGTGCGGTGGGCTGCCTCCTCATGGAGCCCCCTGGTTACGCTAAACAACTGACATATTGTCGCCAATAAGCAGTCCAAACATTATAGCGACAATTTCCATCGGTCACTGCTTCTATGTGGCCAATCTAACGTACTTTTCATCATGACATGACAAGCCCTGCTCAGAACCATGTTCTGGAATGCAGACGGTCTTATAATAATAATATTGTGTATTTATTAAAGAAAATATGTTTTTTTACAAAGTTAATACACAAAACATGGCAATGGAAATATTCTCCGTCTGCCACAGTTGACAATTTTGGTTTTCTATAATTTTTATTTGATATATTTATATTTTTATAATACTTGTATTAATATTTAATTGGTATACTATTTAAAGTTCTAATAGTTAAATACTAATAGGTTTTAAAGCATTTTAACCTAATATAAAATAGATATGTTCGTGATACTTTAATAAGAAATTTTGGGTTCCAGGTCATATGGGAATTTTTGGGAATGAGGAGGTGGATAGGTTTGCCAAATTAGGTGCCTCTCTCCCTTTCATTGGTCCAGAGCCTGCTGTTGGTGTGTCTTCTGACACATGTTTGTCGGGCTTTCAGACGTGGATGACCTCACAGCACTCATCCTTATGGATGAGTGCAGTGGGTTGTCGGCAGTCTAAAATGCTCATTGGGGGCCCGGACGGAGCTTTGAGTAGTGGGGTCCGATGTCTTTCACGGACCTCCCTCAGGTATCTGGTTGGATTCCTCACTGGGCATTGTGGTTTAAGGAGACATCTCTATATAATGGGACTTGTGCCTGACCCTTTTTGTAGAGTTTGTGAAACTGAGGAGGAAACACCCATGCATTTGATGACGAATTGTTTGGGTTGTGAGGAGATTAGGTTTAGGACCTTCGGCCGGAATAGGATGTCGGTAGAGGATCTTAAGCTGTGTCCTTTTAAGGTTTTGGTCCGATTTGTTCGGTCTGTTGTGAAACTTAGATGGTTAAAACCTGGGCCTGGATTTTCATTCTAGTCCCAGTGGTAGGTATTCTTTAGGGGCAGCTATATGGGCCCGAGGGGGCTTTGGATAGCGTAGGGTTTACTTCCCTCCCCTTTTGGGAATAATAATAAGAATAATAAGAAATTTAATAATTAAATTCTTGAACCAGCAGATCTCTATATTTTTTGTCGTATAACACATATTTATATATTGCCAGCCAGTTAGGACCATTTAATACAGAAATCAGTTTTTCCTCCGTTAAGAATTCTTAATTAAAATATTGTTTACGGTAAGGCTTTAAAATTGAGCGTTTTGCTAAAATCTATTGTTTTCAAATTGCACAGTGAACAGAAATGGGAAGGGCCTAATGATTCTTCTAAAAGGATCTAAAAGAGCAGACGGTCTTATCAACAATAAATTTGTAGAATTAAGAAGACTGCTATCTCCAATGATATTTATATTTATGGTATAGAGGAAGCAGGGGTCTCTACAGCCAATGGACAGTTTTTTTTAATTGTATGGCTACCAGACACATGTAATGAAAGAGCGAGACAGATAGCATCGGGGATGTTGATTGCCGCTAAGAATTCGCTCACGGTACGCTTTGATATTATAAAGGAAATGACAGAACATGATAAGCTGGAAACGGCCAAGTTAGAAATCTGGAAAGATAGTATCCTCCACCGACTTTTTATTATCTAAAAACCACGTCGGAATCAACCAGATTTGAGATGACTGGAATTAAGAAAGGATAGTAAATCTATTCTCATGAGAGACCTAAACGCCCTTCAGTTCTGTGGGGATATGATCAGACAAATGTCGTGGTTAGAATCTTGGAGGACTATGTATACAATCCAACTTAATACATAGGAAATGAAAGCGAAAGCGCAACCTTCTTTTCTTACAGTGAACCAGTATCTCACCTTAACGTGATATTAGCGCACTGTGCTATTTCCTCGGCAAGAAGATGCTGGAACTTTACACAAAGTCTTATGTGTGAGATTCTGTCAGAAGAGAGCCTTTAGCTCGAAGCAAACCAAACGGACGCTCTAGAAGTTACAGAAGGGAAATTGGAACCTTTATCAGAACACTGCTGAAGTTGTTTTAACTCCAGAACTTATTGGTGGAACCACTAACGCCAGTTTATCTCGACTGAATACAGCCTTAATAAGTTGCGCAAAGACGGCAGATTGAAACGAACATCTTTAAGCTATGAAAGATAAAAGAGACGAGGCTAGATAAACAGCTGAAAGGTTATACACATTAATCTGGCGACATTAAGTTATTGCAAAAAAACCAGAACAATCCTGAAGAAGAAAATCAGAAAAGCAAAGCGCAAATGTAACAGAGTATTTCTTCAGAAATTAGGTTTCCGCCGCGATGGTGTTAAAATCCATAGATACGTTTCTAGACTTAATAATGACAGGTACTCACAAAAGAAAAAGAACCAATTTCTGAATAGGTTCTAAAATTCTCACCTCTGTCGTTGGTATAGCGAATTATTTCTGCAGTCATTACTCCAAAGTTAGTATTTAAATCTAAAAAATCCAACGGTCAACTAAAAGTCCTGGGCCTGATGGAATATTTCCTGAATTTCTGATGAATTTGGGAATTTTTGATGATTAACTCAATTTGGATTCCTTAATTTGGTTTGGAGGTCTCATTACTCCTGTAAATGGCGTATTTCTGATTCCAGAGAAAGAGAAAGAGCCCAACAAACCAGAAAATTTTCGGCCCATCTCCCTTACCAGCGCCATTTCTAAGTGGTGTGAAAGGGTAATAAACATCATTATTATCTAGTAACCGATCAGGATTTAGATGTCATCGAGGGGCCTCATTGGAGAGATCGTATTGGAGTGATGGATCAGGCGGGCGTGTTGGTTATGCGTTAATAGGGTTCCAATCATAGATAAATATTTGTTCGATTGCGAGGTCCTGCAAGATAGGCGTCAGCTGCCTGATAGGCCGGCTAATACTTATAATTTAAATTCGAATATTTATTGGACTACTCGGAGTCGATGAATGACTGAACGCCAGTGACTCGACATTAGTAAAATAAAAGATTCCAACTTTGATTCAGCATTGACTTAACGTCCAGTGAGAAAGTAATAAAGAGAGCAGGTTGAAAGTGAGGGAGTATTTGGTTTGAATTAAAGTATATTCTCTATATTTCCAACTATTCAAAATTTTTTATATTCATGTAAATTAAGAACCATTTTAATGCGGTTGCAGAAAGAACTCATGCGTTAAGTATTTTAACACTCTCGTTCAGTTGCCTCACTTGCTGTACACGTTTGCAAACAAACATTACACACTTTTGATAAATAACTATTAATGAGCATAATAAAAACATGAAGTCATGAAACATTAATTTAAATGAATATTAATAATATTTAAAAGCATTAGCTTTCTTTGTACACATCAGGATGGTAGAGGCTGGGCCTGTTCGGAAGTGAACAGAATCAGCATGAGAGGGTGAAGGTAACTGCTAAGAAAGACGTCAGGAAATGAGAGATATTTCTTTTCTAGAAAATATAAGTAAAATAGAAACGTGAGGTCACATAGGACGGTGTGGTTGTGGGACTCAGCGAGTAATGCGGAGTATGCAGAATATATATATATACACGTCATATCGTCATAAATAATATGGTCAAGTCTAAGAAATATGTGTATATATATATATAAATATATATATACTGAAGCCTCTGACTTTAACAAAACTTATTGTCAATTATCTTTTTTTTTCTTCGTTAATTTTAATCTTATTTAATGTGATTGCAAGAACACATCATCATCGTTAATTTTATTGCTAAAATATTTTTAATATGCCATTTTAGACGTAAAATCTACTTTAAATTGCCTAGGCTTACAGAACTGAGCGAGATGGTCATAACAGGTGAACTGTCATGTAGTCATGTGTAGCGACTAGGGATTTCCGATCAGAAACTTTGAAACGGAATCCGAGAAAAATGTACCTTCCTCTAAATCCGACGGGCTACCTAAAAATTACATAGAACCCATCGGTTTTCAAAATGTTTATAATAAATGTATTTAAATTAATTTGAATTGAAATTGAAGTTTTTTTTTTTTTTTTTTTTTTAAAGGGTTCTGTACCGCGACCATTTATGTTTGATATATTGCACCCCCCTCTGGTGCCCAAGATGAGCTAGCTCATCTATAGCACCTCTCCAGGTTTAGCTCCCTGAGGGATCCCAGGATCCTGGAAGGTTCTAGGGTAGGTATTTCTTCCTCCCCTATCTGGTAACAACCCAGACTAAAAAATATAATAATTCTAAATTCAAGTCTCTCGAAATGGCACCACAGTTCAACCTTTGAAACATCCTGATGATGGGGTAATCCGCGAAACCGTTCGATGGCCACAAATAAGTAGCAGGCTATCTTTGATGTTTTCCAGTTCAGCGAAACCAACCACAAACAACACTTTCAATACTTTGTGGACTGCACATTCATTAAAAAAATGAAGGACCATATAATGAATAGCTACAAACTCCATGACAAAGAAAAGTATTTTATAATTAAATATTAGGAATTCCTTTGAGAAATTTTTATGGGTGTTTAACATCAGTTTTATTTTGTCCCACTAGTATGAACGGCCAAATACAAAATGGTAGACTTTTATTGATCATTTCTGCCTAATTCTCTTTTACTTTCTCTTTTAAAAATGGAATAAAAATGCTGAATTTTTTCTTCATAGCTGACATTAATTATATAAAAAAACATTATTTTTGACTTGAAATAACTTGATTTTTTGCATTTTTTTATAAACAAAATTTATAGCACAATTTGGTAATTTATGAAATACCAACGGAGGAAAAATTAGTAAACAATTTCTAAACTAGGTTTTTTATTTAAATAATTAGCCAATCACAGAGTAGAAGTGAAGGTTTCAAACGTGAGCCGGTCAATATAATAATTCTAAATTTCTGATTGGCCTAAATTACATTTGACACCTTCATTGAGATTGTTATTTTATTTATAGCTACTTATGTCTTTGAAAAATTTAAGATTTTTGTATGTGTGTTGAGCCATTTTTGAGAAAATTACAAAATAGTGAAAATACATTTAAGTTCCGATACTTCCGGTTTAGGAACTTTGTCAGATAACGTACTGTCAGATCCCATTGTGATACTCAAACACAATATCAAGTTTGAACTTTTTGCGATTTTTCGTTTTTCACAGTCATACATGCATACACACAGACCTTTTCCTAAAAACCACTTTTTTGGACTCATAGGACCTAAAAACGATATTTCCGGTGAAAACTCGATATCGAAAATTACACACGATTACAATACTTCCTCTTATAGCAGTAAGAGAAAGTAAGAATACAAACTTATTTAACCATAAGTTTGTTAAGTACCGCTTGTAAACTCCTTATTCAAAGAATTCTAAAGGGCAGACATAAATTTAATCCTTAGGTGGAAAGCGCACGCACGCACAGCTTCCTTACATTCTTGCAATTCTTAACATAATTGCAATTATTTAGTGTCTGTTACTGCTGTTTTGCTTTCTATTAACTTCTGTAAATTGAGGTTTTAAAATCCACTGCGGGAATTCCCAGTGAAAACTGATTGAGAATTTGACAAATTTGCATTAGGCAAAAATTGCAGTAAACTTCGCAATTTGGTTTGGATATTTCTAGAATTCTGTTAGGATTGTTTCATCTAAAATCTTTTATATGATAGAAATATGCGGGTTACAATATATCTACCAGCGGTGTCAACGCAAGGAAGACTATTTCAGTAGGGACTTGGTTCTATTTTCTTAGTTTGTCAAGATCATTGTATTTACCTCTTGCATTGTAATAGCAGTAAATAAATTTAGGAATATGAATAGCCAGTTGTGGGCCAATGGTCAAAATCATTTCGTGTATGAGGCAGAATGTTCCAATATTTCTGGACTCATATCCGCTAACTTACTTGACTTCGAATGCTTGCAATCGAATACTCACTCGATAAGCAATAACATATCATTTACGAATTTATTTGCTTTCAGTTTTCTCTTTTATGAGGATACCTATTTAATGCCTATTATTAAATTGATTAATTTAATTACAATGCTAAATGATATAAATTGAATAATGATGATTTAATTTAGGGCTAAATGTCAATAAACAAATACAAATCAATGTTAGTATTTGTGCTTTCCAATTTCTTTTATATTTAAACGTAAATATTGTTATTATATGATTTAAACATATGTATGGTAGTAATAACATGTCGGGAGTGGCATCCATTCTTGTATTTGTGTATATATACATCGCTACATAAATACATAAACACATATAATAAAATACGTACAATAAAATGGATGTTTACATAATATATGTAATACACAATGCAATGTTTGTTTCTACTACATTAAATAATCTACATTAAGATGGTTATAGAAGTCTGCTTCCTACCTTGTACAGGATAATGAAATATATAAATTATATTATCTGAAATTATAGCATATCTATCGATATATATATATATATATATATCCACTCTTGTATACATTGTGAAATATCACTTCTATCGTCTATTTGTATCTTTTGAAATTTGCTTTTATTTTGTTAAACTCTTTATAAAAGAGTTTCATGACTTTAATTCGTGCGAGTATGGGTACATATTGTTCATTTTAAATTGTTATCTATTTTAACAAAGACTGTTTTGCTACTTTGTTTTTAAATAAATATCTCTCCTCGATTTTACTATAATTGAATGTGTAAGCTGTGTCGAATTCTTTGCAATAATCATTTTAATTAATATATATTGTGCAATAATTTCACAATTATAATACCTATTCTTTTTTATTTATTTATTTATTTATTTATTTTTTTAAACCTACGTACGATTTACGAAAAAGATTTTTGCGTGAAATACTCTTTGTTATTAGCAATTTTATTAAACGTTTAAATGGACTTGAATTACATTATAAAGACGGTGGGGATTAGCCGTGAAACAGCAGTTTAAATTTAAACTACCTCGGAATATCCCTAAAATAATTTTTCCGGTATTCGAGGTTTAAATGAAATCCAAGTATTTTTAATGAAAATCGTAGGAGCCAGTTTGTGAAAATCGCAAAAAAAAAAAAAAACGAAAAAGGGGGTATCAAATTTTAGTTTCCGGTGATTTTTCATTTTTAAAAATTTAATATCGAAATTTTGATGGTAATAATTAATTTCCGCGTAGTAATGATAATGAAAAGTGTCCATAAAAATGTTTTATTATATTTTTAAAGCAAAATACAGATTAAAAAAAAAAATACTTTCTTTTTATTTCATAAGAACAACAAACGTGAAGTTGTAATAACTCTTATGACTGTGATCGTCCATTTAGGACAACACATAATGACTGTCGTCAGCCAGATAGTCTAATCAATGGAAAAACTTAAATTAATGTATATCTCCACTTCCATATGTGTCTATAACGTCCACTCGGTTTTAATGCAGCAATGCTTACGTGCTTTAATGTACTGTTTTAATAGCCTGCTTGGAACCCGTGCTTTAGCCAACAAAATTCCTCACATACGTATATTGGCGTCCATGTGGTATCCCAGCCTTTCAACACTGACACTTCCCACAATTTTCACACAAACCTATAGAATTAGTTGATATATAGTAATATGATTTGTATTGGGGGGGTAAATTAAATATGTTAATTAATAATTAATTATTATAATTTATATTTGGATCTTCTCTAAAGGGATCTCGTGAGGTCTTGTGTTTATACAGAAGTTGGAGAGGATGAAAAAACAACTAAATATATAATTAAAATAAACAATATATGTCAAAATAAGTAAATATCATAACAGTGTGATATAACAACATAAATGTCTTGTCATAAGTGTCATTCTGGGATAATTGCTTTTTATAAAACTTTTAAAAAAATAAAAAAAAGAAATTAAAAATACTTATTTAGTGAAAATATTTTATATATTCTGAAGGATTATTAAATATGGAGTGCGCCATAACTAATAATAATACGGCGCATGCTATGGAACATTAGTTTCGTGACTGGGCTGCCGCAACGTTTCGTGGCTAGTTTTTTGCAGTATGAGTCGATTAACACGCTCTCCAATTCTCTTTCTCTGCCACCATTTCCCCACCATTATGGGGTGCCAAAGAAATGTATCAAATTAATAGTTAAATTTCCATTTTAATTGAAATTTATGTGGTCCATGGTAATATTTATTTTATTTGTTTTCTCTAGTAAATAAATGATTTTATCTAATCTCGTTCTTCAATGATATTATATTTTTTTTAAAATGAGTGGTACACAAAACAAGAGTGTATAAACTGAATTTGCTCTGTGCAAATCTGTGTTATCACACTGTTTGGCAAACTCATCCTGAAGTTGGGCGAACGCCCGAAACCGGTCGATGACCACAAAATGAAGCAGGCTACCACGGAAAATGTCTCTCATACACAAAACAAGTTTGTCTTACTTGTAACTGTCTTAGACACAGTAAGAATCTTCACAGTTGGAATTCTACTGAATGATCAGTTTAGTACAAATTGTCTTTGATTTACTATAAAAAACACAGAACTGATACACAAAGCAGAAGCAATCTGATTCGGACCACGCTGCTTTATAGATAACTGAATGAAATGTTACAGAAAGCAAATAAGAAGTATTGGAAACGATACTAACTTCCATTCGAAAGACCCGAAATCCTAGAAGAATTTCCTTCAATAGATTCAGATGCTGTGCAACGACATATGATCTCTCTCGACATAGAAAAGCGCTTCCACTTGCTAATATTCTGCATTCAGGCCACGTTAAACTGCTGCTTTGGAGATATAGTTGAAGATTCCACCTCTCATTGTGGAAGTGAAAAAAATCTTGCTAAAGCCTGTTATGGAATTAAATTATTATTAAATATAATAAAACATCTTTGGAATGTCAGCAATTGAAGACCAGTGACTCTGAAGATAAAAGCTTCTGTTATGGAACTGAACGAAATGTTACAGAAAGCAAATAAGAATTATTGGAAACGATACTAACTTCCATTCGAAAGACCCGAAATCCTAGTAGAATTTTCTTCAACAGATTCAGATGCTGCGCAACGACATATGATCTCTCTCGACATAAAGATCATATGTTCTTGCCACGAAATGAATTAGTCTCAACTGTCAGTCTTTTTGTTCGGTGGAGCATAATATGCAGTAAATTCGAATTAAGAGCGGCTGCAATAGAGACTAGATATTCTTTATCGTACTAGTATATATATGGATAGATCCGCAGAGGTGGCCCTGAGAAATGTAAGTGCAGTTGTTTTCTCGGCATATTTCAAGAAATGCTTAGCAGTCGGGAAAAAACAGCAATTATTTTTGGCGTTGCTGTAGCCATGGCCACAAAGGAAATCCTATATAGAGAAGAGTGACAGACGGTAATTTTCGTCGATTTACAAGCGGCCATAAAGTCATGGAGTAACAAGAACAACCGTCAGGCACAGAAAGAAGAATACGAGTAGATAAGTGGTTGGAGTTATTTTACGCGTTTAACAATGAATTTTTCCTGAAAATGTTTCAATTGGAAGCATTTCAATTCGAAGTTACAACATTTTTGATAAATAGTGGACTTATTCACAATGGCTTCTGAAAAATATTATATAAATAATTAGAAGTCAAACAAATGCTTAGATGAAAATGATTAGATGAAAACAAATGCTTTCTGACACACCACAGAGCGAGAGTGAGAAAAACAAAGAGAGACTCTAATTTCCACCTTTTTACTTTCTCTCACTCCTAGTAAGAGGAAGTATTGTAATCGTGTCAAATTTTTGATATCCAGTTTTCACCGGAAAATTCCGTTTTGAGGTCCCCTGAGTCCAAAAAAGTGGTTTTCAGCAAATGGTCTGTGTTTATGTGTCTGTGTGTGTGTATGTGAACAGCATAGCTCAAAAACGAAGTTGAAATTTGATATTCCGTTTAGGTATCACCATGGCATCTGACAGTGGGTCACCTGTCCAAATTCCTCAACCGGAAGTACCACTTTACTTGTTTTTTTCCTCTTATTTGCGTTTTTCTCAAAAATAGCTCCGAGGATTTTCTTTTAATTTGTTATATTATTAACTACATATACAAAGAGCTACAACTTTTATTTGAATTGTTTCTCTGGGAAAATTCATTTAAGGGCAGTTTGGGAGAGGGGTGGGGTTAGGTTTTCACTTAAAGTGCTTTTTTGGTTTATTAAACAATTCTATCATCCAAATAATATTAATTAAAATTGAATATGATGTTGAAATTCCAAGTTTCAAAAAAAAAATCGGATAACCGGAAGTGCGTTTACATTACCACTTTACTAAATAATTTTTTCACTTTTTCGCTATTTTCTCAAAAAAGACTCCGACGATTTTCTTCGTAACTTCGTATATAAACTAAACATAGAGGGGTATACAACTTTTATTTGAAACATTTCTCTGGGAAAATTCTTTTAAGGGTACTTATGGGGGAGGGGTGGGTTTATGTTTTTATCTAAAGTGCTATCATAGTTTATTGTACAATTCAATCACTCAAAGAAAATTAATTAGAAATAAATAGATGGCCAAAATTCCAAGTTTCAAGGAAATTAGTAAACCGGAAGTGCGCTTTTACTGGACAGTTTTTTCAGTTTTCGACGAATTTCATTAAATCTTGGTATACTATCTATAAAATTTGTCAATTATAATTTTGTAAGCTAAAGTTGTGTGAGTGTTTCACACCAGATTTTTTGTATTTTTTTTTTTTTTAATTTAAGGAGAGTCAACATCTAGGGTCATTTGTGCCCGTAGCCTTCTCAGGCCACTGCCGACCTCCGGATAGTGTTCTCTCGTTACAGACAACCCTGTCCATCATCAGACAGTGAGCTGTAGACGCTCATAGGAAGAAAAAATCTAAGGGCAGCACAGCTGAACTCGAACCCGAGTCCTCCGCGTGGGAATCCAGTACGCTAACCACTTAGCTATTCCCTTCCCTCTTTTTTGTATTCATGGCATCACAATGTAGGTGAAATCTCAATTTCTAAAATTAGTCACGATCACAATAATCTCCCTCCTCCATGGCATTATTATTATTATTTTTTTTTTTATTTAAAAAATGTAAACAGTAAATAATTTTAGATTATATTTAAACAGTACAAACCAAACTGATTATCATGATTTTATCAAAACTAATTAAAGTAGATAACAATATAATAACCAGATGGACAATACATACTATCTATCACACAAACATTTTTAAATAACACCTGCAACCTTTTAAGGTAAATAACTGGTTATGTTAGGAGGAATGGCGTTTTTACACTATGTTCAAACAATAGTCTTTTCTTCTCAGACGGTAGAACGTACTTATTCCTGTACAGATAATAAAGTGGTGTATTGAGAATTGTATAGATACTATCTGTATGGAATCTGTTTGGCTCAGGGATTTTTTATTTATTTATTTATTTGCAAGAAAAAAAAGAAATAAAAAGATCAAGAAGCTTGGAGGAAGAGAGAACTGGAAGAAGTCACGGATACCTTAATACAAACATTTATCAAACTGTTCTGACTCGGATTTTTTTTATTTTATTTTATATATACATATATATTTTATTTTATATATATATATATATATATGTAATATTATTTTGTAGAATTTATTCTTTAAGGAAAGTATCTTTATTTATCTAAACTAACTTTGTGAATCCATCGCTGGCAGACACATTTGAAATTATCTTTGGTAATTCGTTCAATTTTTTTTTACTTTCTCATACCTAGTAAGAGGAAGTATTGTAATCGTGTCAAATTTTCGATATCGAGTTTTCACCGGAAATATCCATTTTGAGGTCCCCTGAGTCCAAAAAAGTGGTTTTTACAAATGGTCTGTGTGTGAGTGTGTTTGTGTGTGGAACAGCATAGCTCAAAAATGAAAAACCATAGATAGTTGAAACTTGATATTCCGTTTAGGTATCACCATGGAAACTGACATTACGTTAACTGTCAAAATTCCTCAACCGGAAGTACCACTTTACTAGTTTCTTTTTTTACTTTTTTGCGATTTTCTCAAAAATAGCTGCGACGATTTTCTTTAAACTTTAAACATCAACTACAAATACAAAGAGCTACAACGTTTATTTGAAACATTTCTCCGGGAAAATTCATTTAAGGGTACTTCCGGGACGGGGTGGGGTTAGGTTTTCATCTAAAAAATGATATTTACGTTGATTAGACAATTCTGCCTTCTTAATAATGTTAATAAAAATTAAATATGTTGTTGAAATTCTGAGTTTGAAAAAAAATCGGATAACCGGAAGTGCGTTTATTTTAACACTTTACTAAATGATTTCTTCACTTTTTCGCGATTCGAGAATATAAGAAACTGAACGGAGAATCGGGATACGATTTATTTAGGAAAGAGAATCGTTCTTTCGCGTCGTTCAATCAACGAATCACTCATTAGACAAATTACTCTGCAAATGGTATGAGCTTCTGCCCTTTATTAGCAGGCTGTGAGGAGCATTGGACTTTAAAGAAATCAATAATTAGTATCTATTGTCTTTACAATTTTTATCCTATATTTTGGGAATAGCTTATTCATTCTTTCTTTCAACCAAAGGATAAAAATTAGTGACTTGTTTGTTGTGTAATTGTTTTTTTAAAGAATTTAAAACAACGGTTTCTTATTAGACTGCTATACCCCAAAGGGTTGTAAAGAAGGAATTCTGGGTGGGTTGGAGATCAGAGTAGATTTCTTTTGTTCGTATTTGTAGATTTTAAACAAGTAATTAATTTTTCTTACTCGCTCCCAGCGCCAACAATAACTTTTGTTTTTAATGTTTCTTATTGGTTTCGTTTACTTACATCAACAATTTTATCATAGGGACTGGTAAAAGCCAATTTATTGACATTAAAAACTACTGATATCTTCTAAATGCCTGCAACTGCCGAATAAACGTTATAGTTTTGATTTATTGCACTTGTCAGTTCCAGTTTAATGAAAATTTCGTTTTAAACCGTTTTTGTGAAAACAAAAACAAAAATTCAATAAAATCACACTTGGAATTTTAACGGAAGCCAATCTGACGAATTCGAGACCAGGGTTTGCTAAACGGAAATATAAACTTCGAAATTCTGGCGACTCAAACGTAGCACCCATACTATTTTTCGATATTTCATTTTCGAGCAATACTGATCTTGATTAATGCAAATCTATGTTTTGCAGGTATTCAAGCGACTTAATTTAAGCTAAACTAAAGCTGTAACTGATTTAAGTGATTAATTGCATGCATATAAACAATTTATTTTAATTTTTACTTTCTCTTACTCCTAGTAAGAGGAAGTATTGTAATCGTGTCAAATTTTCGATATCGAGTTTTCACCGGAAATATCCGTTTTGAGGTCCCCTGAGTCCAAAAAAGTGGTTTTTAGCGAATGGTGTATGTGTGTGTGTCTGTGTGTATGTATGTGAACAGCATAGCTCAAAAACGAAAAATCGTAGAAAGTTCAAACTTGATATTACGTTTAGGTATCACCATGGGATCTGACGGTGCGTTATGTGTCAATATTCCTCAACCGGAAGTACCACTTTACTAGTTGTTTTTTTTACGTTTTTGCAATTTTCTCAAAAATGGCTCCGAAGATTTTCTTTAAACTTTTTATATCAACTACACATACAAAGAGCTACAACTTTTATTTGAAACATTTCTCCAGGAAAATTCATTTAAGGGCACTTCTGGGGGAGGGGTGGGGTTAGGTTTTCATCTTAACTGCTGTTTCAGTATATTAGACAATTCTGTCATCTAAATAATGTTAATTAGAATTAAATATGTTGTTGAAATTCCGAGTTTGAAAAAAAATAGATAACCGGAAGTGCGTTTTTACTGAAATATAATTTTCAGTTTTCTGGTATTTTCTCGAAAATGGCTCCAACGATTTTCTTTAAACCAGCGTTGTTAACTATACATATAAAGAGCTACAACTTTTATTTGAAACTTTTCCCCTGATAAATTCATTTAAGGGGACTTTTGGGGGAGGGGGGTTATGTTTTTCTTTAAAATGCTATCACAGTTGATTATACAATTCTGTCATCCAAATTGAAATAACTAGAAATTAATATATGACCCAAATTCCGAGTTTCAAGGAAATTAGTAAACCGGACAGTTTTACTGGACAGTGTTTTCACTTTTCGACGAATTTCATTAAATTTGGTACACTAACTATAAAATTTGTCAATTATAATTTTGAGTACTGGAGTAAGAGAAAGTTGTGTGAGTGTTTCACACCAGTATTTTTTAATAACCTTAAATTTTCAGTTGCTTTAATAAAAATAGTCTTAATTTATATTGTTGAAATAAATAATAATTACTTTTGGCCGTTTTATAAAACAAATAAAATGTTGATTGACTGGGGCCAAAGAAAATTAACTTTACAACTTTGAAAGTTTATTTATTTTTATTTTTTTCACTTAGATCCTGAGGAAGGATATCAAAGGTGTCCGAAATGACGATAGAATAAACTTTTAAAATTAAAAAGTTTTTTTCTTTGGCCCCCCCCCAGCTAAACCAACATTTTGCTTGTTTTAATAATTATTATTTCCATTTTTTTTCTTTAATTAATTATTTTGTAATGCTATGTTATAGAGTACTTTTATTTTGCCATCAGACTTCGGTGCTATGTAAGTTTTGTATAAATCACGAATTATTAATTGATATTATTTAAATTGAGGCGCATATATATAATAGTACATATATGAAATAGAAACTGACTTCAGGATTGCTTTCATAAATACTTACGTGATCAAACATATGTGACAGTATTGTATAAAACAGTGACTGAAAGTAACTTCCATTCAGTAGAGTGATGAAAGTGGTGGTTTCAGTAACTTGTGATTGTTAGTTGAACCAAATTTATTGTAATAATTTTTCGATTATACGGATTGCAGAATATACTTATATATATATATTTCTGCCGGAAATTTAACAATTTGAATTATTTGCATTGTGTCCGAACCGGTAAAAGACATATGTCTAGATGTCTTTATATATATACTTTTTTTTTTACCTTGTACTCTTCTTATCTACACATCTCGTTTCCTCTTTCTTCTTTTTGTCATCGTCTCAGGATGATCGCCTTTTATTAAAGAAAAAATAAATAAATAGCCTACCTTATACTACTTAATGGATTCAACATTGAAAACAAAAGCCTGCCCCCCCTCTCTCTCTAGATGCTTGCAACTGTTATTGATGGCTGCAGTATTCACTGATCACTTTTTACTATACCTACCTCTGAGTTCCATTAAAGAAGATTTGTACTCGTTTCAATCTTATTGATGGTGATTTATCAAATTTACTATCTCTCTTCACTTCTCTTTCTTATATTTATTTTCAACGAACCCATTCACTCCTACACATTATTATTTATTTTTATTTCTTTTTAAAGTATTTTTCCTTTTATTCTTAGTTTCTATTACCAATTCATACTTATAATCGATCATGATTTTCTTGTTATCGTTTTATTTGATCAATATAAAAAAAAATATAGTCTGATCTCTAGAGATCTATAGAGTCTATTTTCTGATCATTTTTTTTTTATAAATTATACAAAATATACGTGATACAATATTAACGTTATTTTTCTAAGCCTCATCATGATTTAATAATCATAATTATTACTTTCTTTTATTACCTAGTAAGGGAAATATTGCGTTCGTGTCAAAATATATAATAATAATAATAATTGTAATGTAATGGTGTGTTGATGTGTATTTGTAGAAGCACGAGCGGTGTTGTATAATAAAGGGCGTGTAAGTATGCAAGTTTAAAAGAGAATGAAGTATTAGTAATAATAAAGAAATCACCACTGTATTATAAATAAAATATTATTCTTTAAGAGAAATTAAGTTACTTTAGATTATCACAACAATATGCTTATAAATTAACTGGAATAAACTCTTATGTTATAACTTAGAACTGATGCTTCCTCCTTGATTTTTAGAACAAGTCTGTCCTTCTTTTAGGGCATTAGCATAAGAAAGTGCTTCGTCTAATTTTGGAGGTAGCTTAGTTCGTACCTCATTACGAAACGGTTGAGAAAGTGACTTCAGGAACACATCAGTGGCCAGTTTGTCTAAAATAGTTTGTAAGGCCTCGAGTGGGTTAGCTTGTGCTTTTAAATGAATGGCGGATTGGATGTGCCTAATTCTATCCGCGAAGGTTTCAGGAGACTCTGTGGGTAGGGATTGAATATTAGTCACCTGTTGTAAGAGGACTAGGGGTGTTTTCTCCTTACGAAATCGGGCTAGAAGTCGCTCTGAAATTAGAGGATACGTTATAATTGTACCCTGGCGTTGTAATTCGGCTTTCTGGGTGTCGTAAAATATTTTTGCAGACCCTGAGAGCCTAAGTGCTAATATTTCTAATTTAGCAGCGTCGTCCCAGCCAGAAAGACTAGCACAATGGCTAATTTGGTCTAGGAAATCTGACACTTTGGCTGAATTTTCGCCATCGAAAGTGGGTAAACTATTAATTAATTGCAAATTTCTTAAGGAACTAGCTGGTTGATTGCTGGGGGTGGGAGGAGGATTGGCTAATTGTTGCTGAGCCAGTAAATATTCTACAGCAGCGTCGATTTTCATGTTTTGTCCGTTAATTTTATACATTTTGGAAATACAAAATTCACAAGGGATGGTGCAAATACAAAAATTTAAAAATGAAATTCAATAAGAATTCAATTATGGAAAATATTTAAGATATCTCCGCTGAGAAAATAATTGAAAAAGGAACCAAATTATCTGATGGATAATTTGTTTAATTATTAAAATGAAAATTTTACGTACTTATTAAGTTGTGGATTTTGGTAACATAAGAGTTTATTCCAGTTAATTTATAAGCATATTGTTGTGATAATCTAAAGTAACTTAATTTCTCTTAAAGAATAATATATTTATTTCTAAAACAGTGGTGATTTCTTTATTATTGCTAATACTTCATTCTCTTTTAAACTTGCATACTTACAAGCTCTTTATTATACAATAACGCTCGAACTAATACAAATACACATCATCACATTACATAATAATATTTATTTAGAAGGATATACAAAATACAATAATATAATATATAAAATATACATAGCAATGGCTTTACATCCGTCTGCTAGACTTCACTGCAAAAAATAACAAAAAAAATAAAATTATTCTCAAATTTTAAGTGGTCTGTAAAGAAAAATTAGAAACATTTAAATAGTTAAAGAAAAGTGAACTAGAAATAAGTTCAAAAAGAAAGAAAAGGCAAAAAGAGGGGAAAAGAAAACAGAATTGGTAAATTAAATAAACGAGTTACATTACTTTCAAATTTTTAAAATCACACCTTCTGAATAAGAGAGAGAACAGAAGATAAGAGAAAACACGAAATCTACAGGGTTATAAAAATAATATTAATGATATTATTAACAATAATAATAATCAGTATTCAGCTAACCAACTGTATCTAACCTTCCAGACGTGGCGGGCGTATTTGAGCAAAGGACGAGGATGTTCTTGGCCAGACAAAAAAGAAATTATATCTGCCATTGAGAGAGTATGTTTATTAAAATTAAGCAATCGAAATTCTGCCAAAAGAGTGGGCACTCTCCCAGGAAATGATACAAATCTTCCTGGGCGGAATAGTTGCAAAGCTGGCATCATCCCAGATCCGAGTCACTTTCGATCGAAGGCCTGAAATTTAGATATAAAAGTTCACCTCTCAGCTTAAACAACCGACGCATTTCGCTAAAGTTAAGGTTATGTGATAATATGGCTGTAATCTGATTTCTGTGTTCACTAATCAGGAACCTATATAAAAGGAATCTATCTCAGGCGACCGCGTGGCTCATAGTCTGTGCGAGATGGGCTTCATATATCCTGGATCTGAGTAAAAAAACCTGTCTACCCCAACTCGAAAGTTCGTCCAAACACCCATTAAACTGACAAGAGTAAGTTCAATATAGGTAAGCCAGCGCTTAAACCATGAAGATCTTTCACTTATTACCTCGATCGCCACCTTTTTGGGCAATCTGTGGTCCGGTAGAGAGAGGATCTTAAGGCAGTATTTCAGAAGAAGATGAAGTGTGTAGCATTCCTGAGGTTCCAGAGCCGTTTCTATAGCCAGCATGTAATTAGGGAAAGAAGAAGGTAAGGAGAACAATTTCCTGATGAAAAATCTCTGAAATGTTTCCAACACCTCGTACGACTGAAAACCCACACCTGAGCACCGTAGCGTACAACTGCACCCGAAATACTATTAATGACTCGATATTTGGAGTTCACAGGCACATTTTTATTTAAAATGAAGGTTGACCAAACTCTGTTTATACCTAGTTTTGCTTGAGATATTCTTGTCTTCCAGGTGGGGAAGGAAGGACAGTCGAGGGTCAAAATTACGCCAAGATACTTGTATCTATCTACCGCCTCAATTCTTTCACCCTTATAGTTCCACTTCTCCCAGGCTGAAAACCTACCGCCTTTTCTGAAAATCATTATTTCCGATTTCTTTAAATTAACAGAAAGGCTCCACTGTTCATAATACGCCTCTAAAATTTTAATGTTTCTCTGTAGAGTCACTGGATTGTCAGAAATAAGAACAATGTCATCTGCATAGAGCAAAATTTTTATCTTAATGTCACCGACACAAACCCCACCCTCCAGAAGTGACGGTAAATCGTCTACGAAAAGTGCAAATAGAATGGGACTCAGAAGAGAACCCTGTCTCACTCCCGAGCCAATTTTAAAGAAAGCATATATTCTGTCTGAACATCGGACTGAAGCAAATGAGTATAACATTCTTAGTACATTCAAAAAACCTCGAGGAGACACCCAAGTTGAATAATTTCAAAAACAAAGAAGAATGATCAACAGTGTCGTGTCACAGGCTGACTTTAGGTCTATAAAGAAACAATAAATATTTTCCGTCCCTTTCTAGAAAGCTTAAGGTTCACCAGGTTGGTTAGAGTAAATATATTATCGAGGGCAGAATAACCCCGTCTAAAGCCTGCCGGGAATTCGCTCAACAGATTGCTTTCCCGCACAAACTGATTTAGACGGGTAAGAAGCAAAGAAATAAAAATTTTCGCCAATGTATCTAAGCAAGAAATGCCTCTGTAATTCGGACACATCCTTAAAAACTCCTTTTTATAAAGTGAAAAGATTATCGATTTGCCAAAGATAGAGGAATATCGCAACGCTCTTAAATGTAATTGAAAAAGGCCAAAAATCTATCTAAAAAAGCAGAAGGAGCATAGCTATAAAACTCATAAGTTATACGATCCGGCCCAGGAGCCTTGTATCGTTTCTGGTTTCAATATATATATATATGTTGACGTTAACCAAATATATCAAATATCGTAGGAAGTTCCGTTTAGATCTACCTTATCAGACAAGAAATTTTCGAGCAAATTCCTCATCTGAATGATTTTTTTTTTTCCCCCTGGTTTTTCGCAATTTTCTTTAAACTTCGTATACTATCGGCACACACAAATATTTATCACTTTTTATTTGAAAATCTTTCATAGGAAAATTATTTTTTGGGTGTTTCTGAGGGAATGATAGCGTTATGCTTTCCACTAAAAGTACCACTTCAATACAGTATACATGATTTTATCATCTATATACTTCCAAATTTGAATAAAATCGTTTAACCGGAAGTGCGTACTTTATATAAATTTGTTTTTGAGGTTTTTGAATTTTTGCCAAAATGGGGCCTACGAAACGATGTTCTTTAAATTTTGAATACTCACTACACTGATAAAAATCCATTAGTTTTTTTTAAATGATTTTTCCGGACAAGGTAATTTTAGTGAGGACTGTGGAATATGTGGCATTAAAATTTCAAATATTATTTGAGTTCTTTCATTGCTATTAACGCTGTCTTCTGGATAAATAATGTAATTACCTTGATATGACCATGTGAGTGAGCCCAAGGGTTCCCATTAGCTTGTAACATCACCGATATTTATGTTCGAGCTCTGAAAAAAAAAATATCAAAATTTAAAAAAAATATTGTCATTTTTATAATAATTGTATAATTATATAGCTATGTATAGCTATGCATAATTATATAAATAAAGTAATGCCTATTTTTTCAGGCGGGCTTAACGTCCAACTACCAAATTAGGTGTCGTGGACGGGGGCGGAAGCACCTACTTTACTATTAACATTTTTTTAAACAAATATAAAATGTAGCAGTTATACGCTGGACTCGAACTGGGGTTCTCCCACTTACAAGTCCACGCTCATAACCACTACACCAACACCCGCCCCATTATATAGCTGTATAGTTATATAGTTGTATAATTATAAGGTTGTATAATTATATAGTTGTAGCGTAGAAGTCTCATGAGTACGCGCAACGTAATAATAAGTTATAATTTCTTAATAAGCTTGTATAAATATATAGTTGTATAATTATATAGTTTACACTGACTTTCATATCGCGCTATCACTGCACTTAATTTTTTTTTTTATAATAATTGTTTAATTATATAGTTTGTACAAACTGTATAGTTGTTTAATTATATAGTTGTATAATTATATATTCGTATAATTATATAGTTGTATAATTATATAGTTTACACTGACTTTCATATCGCGCTATCACTGCACTTAAATTTATTTTTATAATAATGATATAATTATATAGTTTGTATAACTGTATAGTTGTTTAATTATATAGTTGTATAATTATATAGTTTACACTGACTTTTATATCGCGCTATCACTGCAACATACAAAACACGATTCAAATTTCTGGACTTAAATGTGGACGGCTCTTATTTTTATTGATTTATTATTTAGTTTCTCTTACTCCTGTTTTAAGAGTTTCAAAAAATTGAGTTTTCTCTAGAAATACTTGTTTTGAAGTCTCATGAGTAAGTAAAACATTTTCATTTCTTTTGTGTGTGTGTATGTATGAACAAAATATCTCAAAAAAGAAACATCAACTTTATAGAATTAGCTCGTTTTCTTGAAACTACAAGGATTTTAATTAAATTTGAAATGCTTTCTTTTCAAGATTAAAAAAAAAAATTGAAAGAGAAAAGTATGAATTTTTTTCACACCAGATTTAGATTAATTTATGTAGGTTACTTTTGAATTGTATAATCTTTACTTTATGTTAATAAGTACTTTTATGTCGATACTACCAGACAAGAAGAGAGCTTATACATTATCTTTGATGGACATAGTATACAATAGTATATAAAATTAGTTTTTGATATGTATTTCTATCTTTACCATATTTCTGATAGGATAGCCTTCTTTTTTGATTAATGAGTTTAAATATATTCAGAAGATTGTCGTAGTTGTTTGCTGTCATTTGTATATATGATGTTCAGACAGATCTGGAATGTCAATTTAGAAAGGATTAAAATACCTCATCGTTCATATTACCATCCAATCATTTTTAGTATTTATAATTTATGCAAAGTGGACTAGCGACTATTTCTTTGACCATGGAATAAAAATAATCAATAATGAATAAGAATTATCATTCAATATGTTTAAATAATTATTCATCTTTCTATGACTTATATTTGTTATTCACGTATTAAGTTTTTTATTTGAATGTTAATCAATATTTAACTCTGTAAAGAATCGATTCCTTTTTTTTTTGAATCCTTTATATTCTTTTGCCAACTCTAGTAGATCTCAAAATTTTTTTCCCCCAAAAAAGTATACGATTTGCTAACTGTATGGAGTATGAGTCGTTCTTAAAACAATTGAAAAAGGGTTGATTACATGTTTGTGATTTCTTTGAAGTTTAATTTTTAAAAGCAGTCTTTGCGAAACTTGCTCGTCGAGTTCGCTAAGATCATTAAAAGTAAACTTGAATTTGCTTCTTCTTTGTAGTAGCAATGTTCTCCAGTTCTTACATTTTTTTTTTCGTGTAACATGACAAGCAGCTGCGCAAAATAGCATATGATAATATACTTCAGACATTGAGCGAGTACTCTTTAAAATACTGTTAGTCGCAGAATTTGAGGAGAGAAGTCAGCGAATTGTGAGTTGCTTTGACTATAGAAGGTACCCACCCATACCTATTGTCGCTTTAATCCACCTTTAATCAGGGAAGTATGTTGGTATGGCAGGTGGAGTTGTGGATTTGAGTTGATGGCTCTGCAGTTTAGGGAGACATCAGATCTTTTTTTAAATAATACCTTGCATTAGTATTGACCTTAGACCGGTTTGGGCATTCGCCCATCTTCAGGGTATCTTGATAAACATAGTGATTTCACGGTCCAGGGCAGTGTAGATTCAGGGCAGTATATATATACACGGTCCAGGGCAGTATATATATGTTACTTGGCAATGTTTTCGTAAAGGTTAATATAATAGGTATGAGAAGAATGGGTAGTAGTTGGGTGCTGACGTGTTGTAACTGCACTATAAACCTTTCTAAAGACTGTCCCCTGTAAGGCTAGCGCAGCTGTATATATGCAGAGTCTCCCACTCTTAAGCGAGTGAGATTCTCAATTTTTGTGTATGTCTCTCTCTCTCTCTCTCTGCTTTAGATCTCTCTCTTCTGATCATATTATAGTTAAAGTGCACATTTTTGTTTCATTTAACTGATTCAGACACTCTTAATAAAACAGCAACTCTTAAGTTTCCTTTTTCGATTCTTCAGGTCCTTGTCTATACCCTGTAACTGTTTAATCCATCGTCTTTCATTCCAACCATTCTTCTTGGTCCCATAAAACACTATTAGGATTGTGACTTTCTCTTCAGTTATTCAAGTGATGACTGGTGTTCGAAGTTCTTCTTGAAAACTGTTGCAGTTTCTGACTAGTAACTTTTTAAATCAATTATTAAAGGAAATATCTTTATACTAATCACATTACTTTTATCCAAAGTCGTTGATGTTTTAAAAATATTAGTAACAAAATCATTAAGTGTTTTTTGCATTTTTTGGCCAATGCTGTTTTGTTTTACGCAAGCAGTAAATGCTATTATGTTATACATTTTTAAACTTTAATTATGGCACTTTTATGGGAGTGGAGTCTAATGAAGTCATTATGCCATTTTCAGATATATCAGATCTGGCACGACACAGTGGTGAAAAACGAACATAGTACATTTTAGTGTAGTACACTTGAACCTAGGGTTGCAATATTATCACCACCAGTAACTTTAATAATGGATTACACACTTTAATTAAGTGAAGATAACTATAAATATATACACATTATATATATATATATGTATCTTTTTTGTTTTTTTAATTTTTATTTGTTTGAATTGGAACAGATAATTTTAAAGTCGTTAAATAATTATATTTTACATTATTTGGATATAGTTTATTAGTATTAAAATGTTTTCTAAATTTGTTCGTTATTTATATTTTTTATGGTAATTAATGATGATGATTAATAATGATGAGAAACTAGTTATTATCTGTTAGTTTGATCATAACGTGATTCTAATTGTTTCCTAAAGTTTCCTAAATTATGTAACTCAAAGCTATAATTTTATTATTATTATTATTATTATTATTATTATAAATTGTTATCGTATGGTATAAATTTCATCGTAATTTAACTTGGCGGACGAGAAATGCCCTGCAGAACAGTTTAGAGAGATATATATACAGTCACCTGTTGGCCCAAGTTAATATAGCATGTGGCACATTATTTTTTTTTTTACTAGCAATAGAAGATTTATAATTAGTAGGTGGTAAAATGGAGGGGTTATCTATCAGCCTCAGACCTTATGATGATCACCCATAATCATAGTATCCACTTTTCTTTCTTTTTTCCATCCACAAACAAGTTAACTACTGGATATTATATCGTATCTAGTATGTTTACTTAACCCTAATATATGCATTCAACTTGTAAATCAATAGTATAGTTATATTTGACTCAATATTCTCGGAGTGAATAGTTTACAAGTAAAGATAATTTGTTTCTACAGTGCTTAAGCTTCTACAATGCATAAAGCAAATGGGCTCTTTTTCCCAACTATCGTAGCACTTTCTCGATTTTTTAAATTTTGAGCAGAATGAAAATGTGTAATAATAATAATAATAATAATAATAATATAATTAATATAATAATAATAATAATTGGGGGGGGGGGAGTGACATGCATTTACGCACGCCGTGCCGGACTCCCGGAGACTACCGGCTAAAACACCCCCCTCTGCTAGGACCTAGCCTGGATTCGCTGATTCCAGCACTACATCAGGCTAGGCCTTTGTCCTATCCCCCTAGGGGTTCCTCTTTTCCTGCTCCTCCAGGTCCTGTTTCTTTTTAATAACACCTATGTCGCGGTGAGACGCCAGCTGGTCTCACTGGAGAGCATCGTCTTTACCAGCGTGTCTGGGGTCTGTCGTCCTATCACTACCTCTAGGTCCCTCCTCAAACGCTGCCACCGGTCACACGCAAAAAAGGTGTGCGAGGCATCATCTTTACACCCCGGGCAGTAGAGGGACTCCTCCTCCTCCTCAGCTTTCCCCATCCTCTTCAGGTACGCCCTGAAGTATCCATGGCCGCTCAGGAGCTAGGTGAGATAAAAGTCTACCTCCCCGTGCGGTCTGTTTTATCCGACCCTAATTCTCTGTAAACTTGTTTCAGACGCAATGTTTGAAAGAGTTGGGGAATTTGGATAACTTTCTCATTATTATGAAAGGATCATATCTAGTCTCTTGTTCACACTGGAGGCGCTGTTGTCTCGGTGATGCTCTTTTATTGAATTTATGTATTCCACTTTTATTCCCATTGAATAAACAAAAACAAAAACAAAATACTAATGTTTGAATCTATCTAAAGTCTTCTACAATCGACAAAGCCCAAGTGAATTTCAAGATTTTATTCCTTAACCCTCATAATTAATTCATTTATGGTCTGTAAATGATCTGTCATCGTGAAATTCTTTTCTTCCGACAACTTTCTATTCTATCGTTATATTTTCTCCTTCTTTTTTTTTTTAAATAACATATTATTAAATAATCTGGTTATTCAATAATAATTAACATTTGTTATAGTTAGCGATATAGGCGATATACGAGGCATGTCCAGAAAGTAAGTGTACTGAGGCCGGAAGGATTTTGTTTTCGATATGTTGGCTACACTGTCGTGTAGCCTGATTCCTCCCCTCCGCAACGAGACCGGTTCGAGGTCAGTACGTTGAGAACTGTCGACGCGACAATGCGTTTCGTGAAAAATGTCAATCCAATCTCCCGCCAAGTGTGAAATATTCAAGGTCGGGCAAGAGTTTTTGAGACGCTACAAACTCCATGGAGATGAATTTCTCCGCTCCATCATTACTGGAGATGAAACTTGGGTTGCACACTACACACCTGAAACCAAAAGGCAGTCTCAACAGTGGCGTCACACCTCTTCACCCTCCGCCAAAAAGTTCAAAACCACAATTTCAGCCAAGAAAATCATGGCATCCGTGTGTTTTGGGACTGTCAAGCATAATTTTAATTGAATATATGCCTCAAGGGGAGACCATCAACTCTGCAAGATACTGTGAGACCCTAAAAAAATTGCAGAGGGCGATTCAGAACAAAAGGAGAGGCATGCTGACAAAGGGAGTCTGCCTGCTGCACGACAATGCCAGACCACACACTGCTTGCCTCGTTTAAATGGGATGTCCTGAACCATCCCGCGCATTCCCCTGACCTAGCACCTTCAGATTACTATCTCTTTACCTCCCTGAAGCTGCACATGGGTGGAAAAAGGTTTTCAACCGACGAGGAGGTGAAGGGGAGGTGGAGAAGTGGACGAAGGGGTTGGCGGGAAACTACTTCGAGGAAGGCATCAAAAAATTAATACCCCGGTTCACCACCTGCATTGAGAGGAATGGTGACTATGTCGAAAAATAGCTTACATATGTACTAATGTAACCAGGTAATTTTTTTGTTGAAATAAAAATTTGTGTAACCTACAAAAATTCAGTACATTTACTTACTGGACATGCCTCGTAGTATTCTAATTTAATCCTTTCTTATGAAATAAACATGTATAATGTATATCAAATTGAAGTGCCATTGAGTGTGAAAAGTTTGAATTTCGAGAAAATTCCAAAATCTCCTTTAATCTGAACAGTTATAAAGAGTATTAAAAAGTAGGGATGGGAATCTGTTTTTATCTACTCTGGCTTCGAGTCCTCTACACGAAGATACTTTCATCTCCCAGGACTTCACGTCCATCTTGATAGCCTAAATTTTAATAGCAAAATTTGAAACACATCTCTATATTTTCTATCATTAAGTACATATTTTGTCGTTGTAAACAATTTACTTGAAAGCTGTTGGCCTTGAGAACTTTGGTGAGTTTCTTATCTAACGGCAAGAAAATCAGTTCCAACTACAACTAAATCCTTAAACGTTTTTGTACCATATTATCATATGACATTCCATCATGTCTTCTCAGAAAAGATCATATTATAAGAACGAATAGAATTCACTATCTAACGTTTATCTCTGTAGATACTTCAGATAAAAAAAGAACTTCTCATACAACAGAAATAAATCATATCTATTGTTGAAACAAAAACTATACCTTCAATAATGTTAAGTATAGTTCTGTCGTTCACATCTTCTCACTTCTTTATTGTATCTTATAAAGAATTCAAACAATTATTTTTTTTTGGAAGTTAAATATATTATTCGAGATACTTAGGAAGGAATATATTCTTGAATATTTGCATACTTTGAATTAGTTAAATTTTATTCGAATTTATATAAAATTGTATTTAAAATATTTCCGGAAGTTTATTAAGTAATTTGTTACGATTATGTTGCTCCATTAAGGATCATAATCAGAGTCCGAAAGACACATTGAACTAATGGGTCCCCTGCTCCACAGCAATTACGGTCACAATCTAGCAACACCACTATATGTCTTGTTTTTTCTTTAGACAGTAAAATCTGGGTTTAGCACCGTTTTTGTTTGCTTCTAACAAAGTGGGAATTTGAAATCACATTGAATCTTTCGAGTTGTAGTGGTTGTATGAAAAAGATCAATCTACTTTTTGTCAATTATTTATGTATCACCGTTGAAATTAAAATGTCCTCAAAAAGGCTCAAACTCTTTCCTATGCACGTTCAACTTTGAATTTTGTTTAGGTTGGAGTAATTTTATAGCCATTCCTTTAATCCGAGCTCGATGATTCCTTTTTTTGATATAATTACTTTGGGCTATTAATGCAAAGTCATTGACATCGGCAAAGTACACCAAAGAAATAATTTACAAAAGGTGAAAACAGTGACACTGTTGGCCGCCGACAGCCGCGGTCAACCAAACAAACAACAAAGCCTTTTCATCAATTCTCACATCAAAAGGCAGGCACCGCGATAAGTATGGCCACTAAATAAGGTCAGAAAACTACGAAGGTCGCACAAGGCCGCACACTAAGACAGATGTCTTGGTGTGAGTGTGAACAACAGTATATATAAACTCTATGATATACGACGAGAGGATTATTATATCATCTACGACCAAACTATACACGAGCGGCAATTCACAGTTATATTCAACTATCATTCTCGTAGTTGTGCACTTTAGTTCGTTATTTTAACCATTCCAAATTATCAGCTATTTATCTTCTATTTATTATTAAGTATTTTATTATAGTTATTAGTTACCATTTATCACGTTTAAATTATTGTTAAAATACAGTTTATTTTTATATAAAAACCGTTTAATAATTCGAGCACTAACTTCCAAATCTCTCAAACTAACTTTCGCCCTCTTCAAGACATCTGCTACTCCAGGAATCACACATCAAACGATTCCATTACATCTAATATCTGATTCCATTACACAGAGTTTAAAGTGTTATTGTGAATAAGATCTGAGAATTTTTGAGTTTTGTAACGTTACTAAATTCAAATGTATTATGCGGCTAACTTGAAACCACGACAAATAAAGATCAATTGAATGCTCCGGTTGGAAACAGTTCCTCTGTTGCATTGGTTTCCGGCGCCTATAAGGTAAAGATAAATGTGCCACACATGAGTTTCCTGGTGAAAGTGATTTTTAAAACGACGTCATAACTAGTGATGAATTATGGATCTAACATTAATTAATTATGTCGAAATTAGTTAAATCAGTTATTATTTGACCATTAGGTTAAATGAGGATTTCAAAATTGCAACGAAACCTCGGTACTAAAATTCATTGAAATTAAATTCCATCTTTCTGAAAAGCAACAACTATTGCTTCAAGATCTTTCTGGTCTTGGATTAGGATTTCGATGTTTTGTAAATCTAGGACTCCTTTACAAATTTTAGAAAGTTCCCTTGCCACTCCAATTTACATTTTACTGCAATCCTCTCTGATCGATCGCTGTTTTAGAAGCATTGATATCTTCAATGTATAGTGATTAATTTCTTAGTTGTTTTAATTTCTTGTTGATCAAATTTGGAGCATTTTTATCGAAAGCTCTAAAGAAAACAACCGTATGGATTATACTTTTGTAGTGTACAAAGAAGGGGGCTGACTGCCTCTCTAAGGAAAGTATAAGCTTGCAGGTTAAGTACAAATAACTGACAATGGTACAGAATATACCAACAGATAAAATGGAAAATCAAAAATCTGTATGCTTTCTAATAATGTCAAAAATAACAGGCAAATTCATTATCCACTTGAAGAAGAAATGAATAAGAAATTAACATTCAAGTTTAAAGAAGGTAGATGGTATGTTACAATCAAATGGACTAGTACTCTTGGAAATGAGAGAGCTGATCAATTAATTAGCGAAAAAACTTTAAAAGAGGAAGTGTTATGCTAGTATTACAATTATTACGCAAAATCGTACGTGAAAATTATAGAATAGAATAGAAAGCTTTATTTACATATTTTATAAAAATAAAATACAAATACAAACAATAAAACTGATAGCTATTTATAGGCATGGTTGTATACCGTCACCCTAGAGGTTCATCATACAAAATGCTGAAACAAAAAGTAAATGAAATTCTGTGGTAAAGAGAGATGATATATGTGTAATATATTCCATTTAAACAAAACAAAATTCTAAGACTTAAGTATTATTATTCCTTTATCAGGAACATCCTGTACTTATAAGCTGAAACATGAAAGTAAAACAAATTTGTCAATTTACCGTCATTAAGTAACTCAATAATTTCTGCATGGCTTAATGCCTTCTTTCCCACCAAATTCTATATTCCTGTAAAATAAGACATTTTCCTAAATAATGGCATATGTTCTCATGTTCTCCTAAGTTACAGAGGTACATAATCGCTGTTCCTCCGAACGCGCATGACATTACAATTTGAATTATAAATTAACTAACTGCCCTCTTAACTTAAAAATGATAAGGCTGAAATTGTTAGCATTGGATATGTAGTGACCATCTCCAAAATCATTTATTAAATGTTTATATAAGGAATGGAAACTCGAAGATTGAGCTTTTTGCGCCATATTTTCCAAGAAATTACTTATAAAACAAGCCACCACAATTTCTGAATTAACGCCTACATAATCCAAGCTCACGTTTAGATATCTAAATAACTAACAAGTTCTCTTTGTGCTTTATAACTTCCTCAGCTAATACTTTGCGCAGTCTCCCTTCCGGCGAAGCTAAAATATTCTTTATATAATTCAAATGCAACTCTTAACAAAACAGGATAAAAATTTGACTCAAGATATAAAATATAACAGGGGGCATTTAATGGCAGCAGGTAAAACAACTTTCTAACAAAAACTAAATTTAACTTTTCTATCAGAGATATTTTCCGAGTGTATCAACTGTACATCAGTGTTTTTCCAGAGTGTATCAACTGTAGTTTGCTCTGTGCAAGTCTATGTTATTACACTGTTTGACAAAAACATCCTGATGATAGGCGAACGCCGAAACCGGTCGATGACCACAAAAAGATAAAGCAGGCTATCACGGAAAATATCTCTGATGCTTTCCAGCTCTGCGGAACCAATCATAATAATTAACTTTTCTATTTCTTTAAAACTGAGAAAGGCCCAGACCTGCCCTGCATAGCGCATACAGTGGTGCTTACCGCAGCATTAAATACATTTATTTTTTTTGGTTATAGGAATGTCTGTTTCTTTCATCAAATTAGAATAAAGACTATTTAATGCGAATTTCGCAATTTCCAATAGTTTTAAGACCGAGTCCTAAGTAGTTGTAATAATTGACTATTTGTAAAGCGTGTGTTCCTGTTTTCCATTTTTCATTGCTGGCCTGCTTTCCTCCTCCGTTCGAAACACCATTATTTTTGTTTTTTATAAATTTTTCGATTAAATTCCACACTTCACCGAATAACTTCATCGATCATTAACTGATGTGTTTTAGTATCTGAGCTGTAATAAAACCACATCATCTGCAAACATCAGACGACATCCTTGATGCCTCCATTGATAATCCGTGAATCATTCAAAAAGCGAGAACAGAGAGGGAGACAACAAGCATCCCTGCCTAACGTTAACAGACGTTCCAAATGCCTTGTGATTCCCTTACCCCTCCAAACAGAAGCCTTTGTGTGTCTAATATAAAGGGTTGAAGTGCATTTTATAAACTTGGTTGATCCATGAAATGTTATTGGTATGATGTGTTGTAGTTAGTGGTAGCTTGTGGCGTGAGCGGTTTTGTAAAGGGCTTGTGTTGTAAGTTTTAAGAGAGAGAAGTAATAAGAATAATTAAAAAAACACTGGTAGATTAAATTAAATATATTCCTTAAAGGTATTTAAATGCTATTCAATAACACAGCAATATGCCTATTAATTTACTGAATAATTAATTTACTGAAAGAGTTTAATTAGTTGGAGTAAACTCTTATGTTTTAACTTATATCTGGCACTGATTCCTGAAGTGTTCTTCTTCGGTCTCTGTTTCAGACTCTTTTTGAAGGAATGCCTTCTAATTGTTCGTTCAAATCTTCCCCTGTGAGAAGAAGGGGTAGACAATGCTACTCTAAAAGGCAATAGTGGTCTTCTACTTGAATAGTCCTTTTGCAAGGGAATGCTAAATTTTTCTTGATATTTTTGATTATTTCAAATTAAATATATTTTTACATTTCTGACATCCACCACATCCACCAGATAGGTCAAGTTTATAAAACAACGAACATCTTCTTGGGGAGTCAAATGCAGCTTTAAAATCTATTCTATAAGCAGACAATATATAACTTTTTTCGTTTTATTCTTGTTTGCAATTTAATATACTTAACAAATTAAAGATATTGTCTATTGTTGTCTATTGTCGAATATCCCCTTCGAAATGAAAATTATGGTAAGACAAGAAAACCGCGAAAGTGGGAAGACGAATGGATTTACAGTATTAAGGTATTAGTAATATCTAATTATAAGTTACCCTGTTTTCTTCAAATTGGAAATCTAGCAAAGCTTCTAATACGTTTCTATATAGATGTATAATAATACTGTATTTAAGTGGTACTTTAGCGGAAAGTTTAACATAGCTTTTCCCCCAAAACCCCATCAAAAAAACGATTTTCCTAGAAAAATGTTTGAAATATAAGTAAGTGATAGATATTTATGTGCGCAGGTACTATGCAAGGTTTTAAAGGCAACCGTTGGCGCTTTTTTTCGAGTAAATCTTTTAAAACTGAAAAAAAAAAAAATGAGTTCCAACAAAGTGGCACTTTAGACGGAAACCTTCGTGTCAAATTAAGCTTCCTCTGGTTTTTAAATTTTTGAAATATTTTGTTTACTTACACACACACACGCACATACTCATAGATCCTTCGTTAAATATATATTTCGATACTTCCGATTACCAGTAGCAAGAGAAAGTTACGACAAATTTTATCTAATTCCCATTCATTAAGCATCGAATACTTTTTTGCATCCATATAAAAGAACTTCCATTGCGGCGTACATCAATGTATGCCATAGCCTTTTGTAATAAGAAGAGAAAATAGATATTTGTATTAAGTGGTTTACTGTTAATATATATTATAAATTCACATTACTCTTAATAGATTTGACATGCAACATATAAATTAGAATTCAAGTCTACAAAGAGGCATATATAGAGCAAGAAGGTGTAAGTAAACTCTCCGGATAGTTAACTCAGTATCATGTAGTTAGCATTGCAGTTTTTAATATATCCTTCTTCTATCGTTCTATATTTATTATTGTAGATTGAGTCACAAACAATATCCGCGTTCATATACTTTATATTAATTATATATTTCTAAATATAATAAGACTTATAAGAATTTATGGTATAAATTTACAATAAATATATAAATAATATGTCTACAATAATAAATTAGACAGATCTCTATATAATAAAGTGGAGCAAGTTAATAAAAATACTTTATACAGGAAAATTGAAACAAATTATGTAACAAAATAATCGATACATTACTAAGATAATTATCATTTAGTTTATTTTTCAAATTATTACAGTTATTATAAATTCGAGCACCATGCATTGTAGTAGTAGTAGATTAGAGATGGACTGGTTATTAACGACAAATCTCTTTAATCTAGATGATTGGATCTATACTATCATGTAAACATCTTGCTCTTTGCCAACTTCTTGGAAGCTCTACTTTTGTGAGGAATGGGGTGGCAAACAAGCGGGTGATATGAATGCGGTGAAAGGGATCATGTAGCTTGTCTGTTCCATATATGTCTAGTCTAAAACACCGTGTAGCTAGTTTAGTCAGTTTTAGGGTTACTTATAGTTTAGCTTACTTTTAATAGTACTATTAAAAAATATTTAAAACCAATAAAAATTAAAAAAAAACAAGATGAACAGATAGATGTTTGGCTTAGAAAAGTATGACTAAGATGGTGGCATTTTTCTTTATTTACTTATTAAAATCAAATTAAAACGCAAACATTTTTATTTCTGGAAAGATTTGAATATTAATAATTACACAATATTTTGTAATGTGTACATCTTTGGAAGAAATGATTGTAAAGTAGGGAATTTTCCCGATGTATATATTTATAAATTTGGATTTTTGAAGGTTGGAAGGCACAGAAGAAACAGTTAGTTGAGTCAGAGATACCTGGCCTACCCCTATCATTACATTTATTTAAGACAAAAGGGAATTTCCCTCTTCTCACTTTCCCCGGGGTAGAGGTAGAATATATAAGGTGGACCCTTTTAGGGAGGGAGGTCAGTTCAAAATTTGTACAGTAGTGAGTGGTGGAAGTGCCCCAAGAAACCCAACCTTCTTCAAGTCAGTAAATATGTAAAATATGTAACTTATAAAAAGCAATTTCTCCTAAATGACAAGTCACTTACGTTGTTATATCACAATATTATGATATCTACTTATTTTGACATACATTGTTTTGATTATATATTTTTTGAATCTATATAATTAGTTCTTTTTTCATCCTCTCCAACTTCTGTATAAACACAGACCGCACTCTCGTGAGGACTCCCTTTAGAGAAGATTTAAAAATATAAATTATAATTAATTATTAATTAACATATTTAATTTACCCCCCCCCCCCATACCAATCATGTTACACTTTATAGAAGAAGGGAGAAATTAGCCTGTAATTCCGTATTTATAGTCGAATTGTAGCTAAACCAATCGATTGCTAAACTAATGGTCCACCTTCTAGCAGGCCCTAGTTTGGAATAACATGTCTACTAATGAAAGTCTTTCATTTTATAATATTAAATCAAATAAAATATTTCACATCTTCAAATAAATCCAATATTATCCTCCATTTAATGCCCCTTGCATCCACCCTTCGTAGATACCTTATGTGCAAATGTGTGCTTGGTTAGAAAATTTAGTAAATCTTTTTTAGTACAAAACTAGTAAAGACCTTTTCCTTATTCTTTTCCCTAAATTCCATAAACTTCTCAGAGAAATATCTTCTTATAAATCTATTAAAGCTTCCTTCTTATAATATTTAAGTTCCAGAAAAATTATTCCTCAAACAGTAATCTCTATCCTAGAAACAAAAACGATCATTCTTACCCCACTATGCTACAGTCCTTCAGAGTTGTCCCTATCATTTCCTCCACTCTGAAAAGCAACAAGTATTTCTTAAAGGTTTTTTTGTACTTGGATCAAGATATCGATATAATGGATGTGTTGGGTGAAGAGAATTTGTCTGGTTGATGAAATAAGATTGACTTTATTAACACTGCCTGGACTTTACAAAAGAGAAATGCTTAAGGTAGAATGGTAAATGGGTAATAACACGTAGTGATTGAATGTATTGAACTGTCGTCAACTATAACGAACTGTCTTTCATGGACTGTCCGTCACTATATTTATACAGTTTCTCCCACTCCAATCCGAGAGAGTGCTTGGATTTGTTTCTCTTCACTTACTGTCTTTGGTTGCTGATCTCTCTTTGGTTGCTGTTACATCGACGTTTTGAAAATACCAGGGCTCCTTTACCAAAATTTAAAAAGCTCCTTTTACATTGTACTGCAATCCTACCTGATCAATCGCTGTTTTACAAGCATTGATATCTCCGATGTCTATGTAATCTGCGCCAACAAGTTAGTAGGACTAAACTCTACTCTAACCTAGCTATCACCAAATTTTAATTGCAACATATGCTGATGTCACCTCAATACTATCTTCCCATACTTACTAATGTCATTGTAATTGAGGTCAATTTGAACGCCTTGATCTCATTGAAACTAGGTATTAAAAAAAAAAAAAATGGAGAATAAAATTTATCTCTTAAAAATGTGTCGTTTTCACGTACATTACGAAGACCGACTGCCAATCGCTAGTAATTAACAATGAAGTCGTATCCATCTCTACGCAGATGTATTATCTAGAACTGTATTTAATCAATCCTCTAACGTGCCGGTATTCAATCCTCTAACTCAGTGATAGTATTTTGTATGTACATTTGTCGATGTACTGTACTTGAATAGAAGTAATAAATAATATAAATAATGAGTTGTAAGAATTGGAGTCATATGATAGAGTCCATATTAGGAAAGTCACATGGAGTATTTTACGTCACGTTTGTTTTAATATTTGAATTATATCTTTCCAAATTAGTGTTCTATTTGAAAAAGTGGATATTCCCAGATAGTCTTATTGTATTGTGAAAGCAGATTATTGTAGGTAAGCACACATCACAAAACGATGTATGTATTAGATAGTTAGCTGGTAGAAGGTTTTGACAGGAGATATGTGGCTGCATTGTTTGTAAGTGCGTGTGTTGTAGAACGTTAGTCTGATTAGTTAGATGTTGTGATGGAAGAGAATATGTAGCGTGTTTATGTACATATGGCCATGCACATTCAGTTAATTGAGATGGAATAGCTTCTGACTGATCGATGGCCGATACCCAATGTGCAGGTTACATGTTAAATACCTGAACTACATAACCAATTAACCTTCACTTTAATTGATTTAACTAAACCATAGAATCCTCACAGTGACCTAATATCGCTCAGCTATCGTCCCATCTGCCCAGATAACTTATATAATCAATATTATCACTGAAATATGGATACTCACTAATAATATTGATTAATGTTATTAACCATTTATATTATACTAATGGCTGTTCCAAATAGTTGTTATAAACCATTCAATTGTCACATTACTCAGAACACGATCGAGTTTAATGGAACATAAACTATTCAATTTTAGAATGCTATATTATCTGCTCATAAGAATATGTTTCGAAGTAATTTATAAAAAATGAATTTTTTAGATTAATAAACTGATCTCTTTGATTATTTATTTGAGTTATAAGTACTTCAAAATAACCAGAGTATGCCAGCAGGATTAGGATTGTTTCTTATGTGTTTAGTCATGTACACTAAAAGCCTCATCTACAGGCATTGAGAATTTTTGAAAGGATATTCTTAGTATAGTTTTTGGCCTGATATGTATTCAAAGCACCTAAGAACCAATCAGAAATTACATATGCTAATCAATAATAAATATATATAATCCAGAAGGATTAGTTGGCTTCGTCATGTAAACCGATTCTAGAGAACAGAATGCCAAGAAAAATAAAAATGTCGAGAGTATGTTTTGCCGGTAAAAGAAGAGGATGTCCAAGGAAGAAATAATCCAGGAGAAGAAGGTGACAAAGCTAGGTTTGATAAGCTGGAGACTGATAAGCTCAGTACCGCGACTTTGGAGAGGCATTGTAAAGGAGGTCAACGTTCTGTAGCGTCGGTTAGTAAGTAACTATATCCTGCCGGCTAAACCTTAAGTGTCATGCATTTTTTCAATCACGTTGCCACTTCCAATATTACTGTACGTTATATTTCATCAAATTTAATTCTATATAATGGAGTTTGACTTTATTTCATAACAATTATAATCAATAAATTTTATTTAAACTTGAAATTTTTACAAAATGTTTAGTTCCACAATTATTATACAGATGGTGGAATCGTACATTGTAATGATTAGAAAGGAATACAGAATAATAAAGAAAGGACACCTAACTTCATTGTTTATTGCGAATTACCCAGTCAGGCTTATAATGGAGTTGATGAGGAGAGAAATTGGGATTAATTAATTAGACGAAATCTGAAGACACTGTTATAATATAGCTATAAGCTTACACAAACTGCACTGGACTGTAATGATTTTTATAGAATAAAGGAGTAGAGTAGAGTTATGACAAGATGTATGTTGAATCTGATAGATTGATGGATGTCCCGATCTATTACTGGCTTAAACAGGTTCTCCCCACTCTAGCCTGCTTAAGTGAGAGAGTACCTGAGAGAGTTTGTTTTCTCTCGGTCGGGCTTGTGTGTTTTCTCTCTTGCCGTTACATGTAGAATCAACCAAGAAATTAATCACCACCATATTTTCAATGACTTTTAGGACCGAGGTTTCGCTGCAATTTTGAAAATGCTAATTTTCAAGTGATAACTTTGTCGATGTAATTAATATTCGATCCATAATTCGTCACTGGTTATGACGTCGTTTTAAAAATCAGTACTTTCACAAGGAAGGGTTTCAGTCAGCTCTCTTTTCAGTCATATCTCTTTTTCGGAATTTCGTAATCGCTCATCTGGGAATATGGCCTACCAAGCTTGATCTTTTAGGTCACATTCGCTTCAGCAAATTGCTCGTACAGCTCCTGGTTCTTACTTTTTCACCAATGATATCCATCTTTCGAAGATATACTTAAGGAGTGGTATTCCAAGAGGGTTCCAGATGATTTTTGTCTGTCTGGAAATTACCGTTCTTTTCAACAGGTTTCTCTTCTGATAGGATGCTGAAGACGTTTGTCTTTGATCACTCCCTACAGAGTTAGGTTGCCTTCTAGGGAAGATTGGTTAACCCTGGGTCCATTCCTCAGAATTATCTCCCATGCTACACGGACGGTTCCAGGATGGATGGTAGGTCTGGGGCTGCCGTCTATTTTGCCGTAGGAGACGGGAGACGGGATTTGGTGAGTGGGCCACCGTTTCCCAGGCTGAGGCAGTTCATTGTTGTATTTTGGATGAGAGGGTGCGTAACACTAATTTAAAAGGGATTGTTTGTATCTGCCGGACAGCCAGGCTGCATTGAAGGCGTTTAATTCATGTGTCTTCACTTCCAGATTGGTGTTGGAATGTTCTGAAAGACTGAAAGATCTTTCTTCACTGAAGGATGTGCTTCTGGTCTGGGTTCCAGGTCACATGGGAATCTTTAGGAATGAGGAGGTGGATAGGTTTGCCAAATTAGGCGCCTCTCTCCCATTCATCGGTCCCGAGCCTGCTGTTGGTGTGTCTTTTGGGCTTCCAGACGTGGATGACCGGCAGTCTAAGATGCTCATTGGGGGTCCGGACGGAGCTTTGAGTAGGGGGGTTCGGTGTCTTTCACGTACCTCTCTCAGGCATCTGGTTGGCTTCCTCACTGGGCATTGTGGCTTAAGGAGACATCTGTATACAATGGAACTCATGCCTGGCCGCTTTTGTAGAGTTTGTGAGACGGAGGAGGAAATACCCATACATCTGTTGACGGATTGTTTGGGCTGTGAGCAGATTAGATTTAGGACCTTCGGCCGAAATACGATATCGGTAGAGGTCCTTTTAAGATTTTGATCCGATTTGTTCGGTCTGTGGTAAAACTTAGATGGGTAAAAATCTTGGCCTGGGCTTTTGTTCCAGACCCAGTAGTTGTTGTTCTTTAGGGGTAGCTATAAGGGCCCAGGGAGGCTTTGGATAGCGTAGGGTTTCGCCCTTTCCTATCTTGAATAATAATAACAATACCATTGTTTTAAAATGCTTACTTCTTTAAAATGCTCCTTCATAGCATCTACTAGTATTTATTATTGTTCTTCATATTATCCGCTAATTAGTTTTGATCAAAATCGTTTACCCCGAATTTCTTCTCTATTGAATAGATTTTTCAGTTTTTTCAATTTTCTCAAAATTGGCGCCAACGCTTTTTTCTTTAAACTTTGAGTAACTTTTCAGACATGTAAGTTTATAACTTTTATTTTAAACTTTTCATTTCAGAAATACTCATTTATAAGTGGTGGTGTTTTGGAGGAGCAGTGATGCTTTCCTCTAAAGTTCCAATTAGGTTTATTATAAAATTCTGTCACCTTTTATGATACTAAGAAACATTAAATCTGTTGCCAAAAAAAAAAAAAAAAAGTTTGAATAAAATCGGTTGACAGGAAGTCCGACTTTACTGAAAGGTTATTTCAGTTTTCTACGATTTTCTCCATAAAGACAACATCAGATTTCATTTAATTCAGCATTCAACTAGGAGACTTTTGTTTGTAACATTTCTTTAACAAGAAAATTGATTTAAGCAGGGGTTCTTGGCCACATTTTCCCAAAATTTGTTCATTAAGTACATTACGTAAATTGCATAAAAAAATGCTAATATTCTATTTGATTTAATATTATAAAATGAAAGACTTTCGTTAGGTGGCATATTATTCAAACTAGGGCCTGCTAGAAAGAAGTTGGACATTAATTGAAGCAATCGATTGTTTTAGCAATAATTCGACTATAAATACGTAATAATGGCCTAATTTCTCCCTTCTTCTATGTTTGCTTTTAAACTGATTTTTATAACTAAATAAAGAAAAAAGGGCATTTTCTTAGTCATAATTTCCTAAGTTAAACTTCTATCTGTTCAGTTTGTTTTTATTTTTTATTAGTTTTAAATATTTTTTAATTGGACTATTAAAAAAAAGTTAAACTATAAGTAATCCTAAAACTGACTAAACTAGCCACACGGTGTTTTCGACTAGACATATATGGAACAGCCAAGCTATATGATCGTTTTCACCGCATTCATATCATCCGCTTGTTTGCCACCCCAGCCCTCACAAAAGTTGAGCTTCCAAGAAGTTGGCGAAGAGCAAGATGTTTCATGATTACATCCAATCATCTAGATTAAAGAGATTTGTCCTTAATAACCAGTCCCTCTCTAAACTACACATTGTGGTGCTCGAATTTATAATAACTGTAATAATTTGAAAAATAAACTAAATGAATAAATAATCTTAATAATGTATCGATTGCACAATCATATAAATTATATAAATTGCAGTAAGAGGAAGTATGGAATCTACGGTGGATGTTGGTTCCTAGATAAGTGTTCCACACTCGATTTTTTTTAGGGTGAAAATTTAGGGTTCTATTTCCAGAACAAGTGGAAGAACTAGAGCGGCTTATCAAGCATAGTGTTAAAGATTGCTATTCTTCACGTTATAAGAAGTAATTCATTCCTTGTTAATTTGTTCAAGATGATGACTCTCTCCTTGGAACAATAATAGCACTTAACAGGTCAGATCTGCATAATCAGCAACCACCTGTTCACTTCTATTTACATCTCTCTAAGCTTTAAGGAGGCCTTAAACTGTGTGATAAATCAATCTCCCGAAAGCTTGCACAATTTCCATTCTCTACTACAAGACATTGGTTGAAAAGATTACTGGCCCTTTCCTTCTCACCTTTACATCCATTCACTCTTCGATAATTTTGTCCTTTGGAGGAGGCGATGATAAAATTATAATCCGATACAAACGCAATATTAATGAATTGTAAATTTTTACTTACAGTAACCTGCTTTTCCCTTGCTACCATGGTTACCTATCAAGTCTTTCTTTTGTCCAGACTAGTTACCGTCTGAACACCAAGACCCTCCGTCTTCTCCTTAAGTCCATAGCTCAAAGTTTGCTTGGCCATACATTCTATTCTCAGCCGTACCTCAGAGGTCCATTCCATCACGCTGCTATGCAGTTATTCCGGCTCATTCGTTAACAAGTCCGAACAATCAACTTCCTTCTTAATTTTTGCAATACGGTCCAGGTTTCTGAGCATTAAAGAGGTTTCATTATGTATCTGGATGATGATTGTTGAATGGTGAAATGGTGTTTGTGAATAGCTACTGTCGCTAAGGAAGTGAACTTTCCAAGGCTGACGTGGTAACTGATCGTAAGCCTCACAGATAGTCAGTTCTGGTTCTATTTCTCTTCAAGATTCTCTTCGAGATTGGCTGTTGTGGTTAAAGAATATTTGCCAATGCCTTGTGAACTCATTGGTGCGCGATGATGCGGTTGTTGATATAGAGTCCAGTTTTTGTGTAGTGAATTTGCTGACTATTGGTTCCATTAAAATTTCATCAATCACTGAATAACAAATCCATTTTTGCTTTCTCTAATTCTTAGTAAGAGGAAATATTGCATTCGTTTAAATTTTTTAAATTGATTTTTCACCAGAATTACAATTTGCGCTCTCTTCTGGGCTACAATGTATTAATTTCTCTACTGGGATGAGTTGTTGGTTGGTACTTGTCCGCTTACCATATATATATTTTTGCTAGAATAAATTAGTGAAATATGAAGTTGTTTAAAAAAAATTTTATCATTTTATATATGTATAATTAAGAGTAGGTATTGTGTAATAGATTGTTTCACACCAGAATTTATTGTATTTATTTTTTGATGGTTCTTATGACCGTCTTTGCTTCCAGAATCCATCTATATCCACTCCGATCCTTCATTGCTATATAGCATAAATCCCAAACATATATATTCAAGGTACGTCAACATCTATGATCATTAGCGTCCGGAGCCTTCTCAGTGCACTGCCGACCTTCGGACAGTGTTCTCATGGTTACAGACATCACCGGACTGTGAGCTGTAGAAGCACCTAGGAAGAAAAAAATCTAAGGGTAGCACAGCTGGATCCAAACCCGGGCTTTACTATCTTCAATACCACATTATCCACTTCACAACATGTCGCACATAGATTTCGTTTTGTCAAAATTCATGTGTATTTGCTTCTAATTTTTCTCATTGTAAATTCCAGATTATCTTTATTTGAAAGGAACTCGTTCGTCCTATCATTGAATATCCAAAAAATAATTGACCCTTTGTACGATTAAATTTCTTTGATAATCCTTTCGCAGTCTTCACCATATAATAGGATCTTCCGCCAAACATTACCTATACGGCTCTCCTTTTTGGTGTATTCCAACTGCAAAATTTTAACAACTGCAGTATTTGTGAAATGGTTAAATAATTTTCATTACAAGACAGACAGCTGTTAAATTATTCCTTTTAATTATATTCTTAATTATTAATAAATAAAAAACAAAATAGTATTTTGCATAATTTAGCGTGTCTTCTAAAAAGATGCAAATTTTTCGAAACTAGGTTTACATTTTCAATCAGATTTTAGTCCACCTGAAATAAGAAAATTATTCTTTTAGAATTGGATCATTTCTTTCCTTTTCCTGCGTGTTTTTTTTTGTTTTTTGTTTGAGCTTGATTTATTCTTTATAATTTGAAAATCATAACTCAATACTCAAAGAATTTCTGAATTAATGTTTACATTAATTTAAAAGTTTTTCTCTAATAATGACGATTTGAATATATAATTTTAGTGTCTTTCTTACTAGATCTATGGATTGGTAACAATGATGGGCTCAAGCATGCGATAATTTATTAACAACAATCATAAGGGCGATATCTAGAGATGATTGTAGGGGTGAACTATCTAGTATACTGTGATTTCTTGTAATTGGAGGCCTCGCTGTGTGTGTGTGTGTGTGCGTATATTGTATGTATGTATGTGTAATACATATCGTTATGGTGTGAAGAGAGACTGTTTGCGCAACGCTAATTGTGAACTTGGCCACATGGTGACTTATGGGACTAGTTAGGTTATTTAACACTCTGCCAGCTGTTTTACCGCACACTCGCTTGCATACTAACACTTTAGCATTAAACTGATATCGTACACTGTGCTGCTCTTGCATAGGGACATGCACTTCTGTGCATTAAAACCTACCATTATTTATGCACACTTTTACACTGCCTCATAAATATACACCTTCTCTTTTACTTCATATGACCATCTTGTATTTTAAGTAGGAAGTAATTTATTTATTTATTTTTTTTAATTGTGTAGCATACAATCTAATAAGAAAAATAAAGGGCATTGGTTTGAATGTTTTTGTTTTTTATGTAGATAACTTTATTTTTTGTTTGTTTTCTTTTTCTTAAGGCAAACCTGTCTAGTATGCTTTAGACTGGATTCAGACATGCTGTCTCACTCTATTGTAGTCCAATAATCAACTCCACATTAACCACTTCACAACATGTTGCCATAGAAGTCTTGGCTTGTCCAGTTTGGGACATCTTCAACATTTCTTAAACCTATAGAGTAACGCATCAGTTTAATTATGATAAACTTGTTAGCAACTCGTTAGGATTCCATAGAATTTTCTAAACTAGTGCTCTATGAAACTTAATAAAAGTAAAATAATGCCTATGTTTTCAGGCCGGCTTAACGTCGAACTACCGATCAGGGGTCGAGGATCTGAGAGTAGCAAACATGCATACTCCTTCACATTAATTCTCAATTTAAATCCAAGAGTAAGACCCAAAATTGAACCCACTATTACTACAAAACATCTCACCTTTGCGGTCCGCGCCTCTAACCCCCTCAGTTACTGGGGCGCTATTGCAATTAATAATTTCTGTGCATAACATTTCTTTAATTGTTTTTATTTAAGAAAAAAACCATATAATACAGGAAGAAAAGAATATATTGCTTAGTAAGTAATATTAACAGAAAATATCGAATAAAAGAAACAAATTGCTGCCCAATAAATTGTGTTTAAACATTCATTAATAACCATTAACGGAATTGGACATGCCACAACATGTTTACATCAGATTTTATTAATAGAATGAACATAATTTATAATGAACTTACAAAATAATATTTCTAAATAATATAAAACCGAAAAGGACGTAATCGTGAGTCCCAACATGAATATATGATTCCCACTATCAGTATGCAGAATATAATATTGTGATATAGTCATTGTATCATATTGAGTCTTAGACACTAAAAAAAAAAAAAATGTGGCGATTTAAATGTTCAATTTAATTATATTTTTTGTCACAATAAACTTTTAATGATTAGTTTACAGTCTGTATTTGACTGATTTTATAGACGTGGCAGTCTGCTGCAACATCTAATGCACCAAAATTGGCCTTTCCACTGAAGTCTCTGTTAAGGATAAGAAACATGGCAAAAAAAAAAAAAAATCTGGTGTGAAACACTCACACAACTTTCTCTTACTCCAGTTCTCAAAATTATAAATGACAAATTTTATAGTTAGTGTACCAAATTTTATTGAAATTTGTCGAAAATTGAAAAAACAGTTCAGTAAAAGTGCACTTTCGGTTTACTAATTTTCTTGAAACTCGGAATTTGGGTCATATATTAATTTCTAGTTATTTCAATTTGGATGACAGAATTGTATAATCAACTGTGATAGCATTTTAAAGAAAAACATAACCCCCCTCCCCCCAAAAGTCCCTTAAAGTGAATTTATCAGGGGAAAAGTTTCAAATAAAAGTTGTAGCTCTTTATATGTATAGTTAACAACGCTGGTTTAAAGAAAATCGTTGGAGCCATTTTCGAGAAAATACCAGAAAACTGAAAATTATATTTCAGTAAAAACGCACTTCCGGTTATCTATTTTTTTTCAAACTCGGAATTTCAACAACATATTTAATTCTAATTAACATTATTTAGATGACAGAATTGTCTAATATACTGAAACAGCAGTTAAGATGAAAACCTAACCCCACCCCTCCCCCAGAAGTCCCTTAAATGAATTTTCCTGGAGAAATGTTTCAAATAAAAGTTGTAGCTCTTTGTATGTGTAGTTGATATAACAAGTTTAAAGAAAATCTTCGGAGCCATTTTTGAGAAAATTGCAAAAACGTAAAAAAAACAACTAGTAAAGTGGTACTTCCGGTTGAGGAATATTGACACATAACGCACCGTCAGATCCCATTGGTGATACCTAAACGTAATATCAAGTTTGAACTTTCTACGATTTTTCGTTTTTGAGCTATGCTGTTCACATACATACACACACACACAGACACACAGACCATTCGCTAAAAACCACTTTTTTGGACTCAGGGGACCTCAAAACGGATATTTCCGGTGAAAACTCGATATCGAAAATTTGACACGATTACAATACTTCCTCTTACTAGGAGTAAGAGAAAGTAAAAAGAAGTTAAGGGTGTAGACTGAGGTTGTAGCTTCTTAGCTGACAAAAGTAACTTTTTATGTTACACTGACTTAGTGAAATATTGATTAAGCTTATTTATATTTCTGCAAGAAAATTTTATCCAAGAACAGATTAAACTCTCATTTAATTTGAAACCAATAATTTTCCTTGTTAATTGCTGTTTTCAGGAATAAAATAAGAATCAAATGAATTTTAACACTGCGACCCCTATGGGTCTAAGTGATTCAGATTGAGAGAGTGTAACTCCCAGATCATCATAGATCACTCATAACAGCTCCATTTAAAAAATAAAAAAAAAAATCGGATGTGAAACACTCAAATGACAGCACTGTTCGCCCGCAAGGGGTATCTATTGCATGCAGTTACTTGGGGACTGCACTTCATCAGAACAGTACGCAACACACTTAAACAACATACACTCTACACTTTACAGACAAGAACAAACACAGTATACAAACTAGGGTCTCCGTCTCTAGTCAGTTGGCGAAAGCTAAGGGAGAAGGAAAGGATTAGCTCAGTGGTAGCGCGCTGGATTAGCAACGCGGAGGTCCCGGGTTCGAACCTAGTATGCTGCCCTTAGATTTTCTTTTCTTAGGAGCCTCTACAACTCACTGTCCGTGATGAGCAGTGTTCTCTGTAGCTAGAGAACACTGCTTGGAGGCAGGCTGTGCATTGGAGAAGGCTCCGGGGGCACAATAGTTCTTTCAGGTCGCAGTGCAATAATCCTCTACAACAATCTACATCTACATCTACCTTGTACCCTAAACACTATTATTTCAACTTTCGCTGATTATACAGCTGTCTCTCTCTACACTCACAGATATTATCAGTGCAAAAAATAAATGAACAAAACTCTTCCATAATCTAAAATCATGTGTGAACTTACATCAGATTTATGAGATTTACTTTTTTACAACTTTATTGTTGTAATTTATGAAATTCAATTGATTCAAGTGTTCAATTTTTGAAGTATTTAGTTGTAAAGATGCCGAAAAGAGCCACATTAAATGAAAATAAATAAAATCGTTGAATTCTGTGATGACCTTTATCCGTTTTCATAGATTTTTAAAAATTTTTACCTTGCCATCATCATATTAATCAAAATTCTTATTTGTCCACATATGAATCCAAATCTGAATAGAAATGGTCACTATTGCTGTCATCACTTATAAATGGAGCACTTTGTTAACCACAAATCAGTTTGTGAGCAAGACTATAAGTGGGTGGGGTGGTGGTAGAGTACGTATTGGCTAGTTCTTGTTCAGGGTTCCACTTTTGGTACACCAGCTTTTGGCCTGTTGACAATACTCAAATACATAAAATAGATAATGGTATTGGCACAAAGCTTGGGACTCTGAGTGGTTTTATTGTCATGGTAATTACCATGGCTAGTGTGTTGTGTGTGTGTGTGTGTGTGTGCGTGTATTTTGCGCGCGGCCGGCCGACCGGCCAGCCAGCAAGTTGGAGCGACACGGTGGAGAGAGGGTGAATTGATAATTAATTATTGGCGAACAGGAGGTAATAAATAAAGGAGTGATTAGCATAGCTGAGGGGATGAGCATTGTATGGCGGCCAACGGCCGACATTCTGGCTCCAACCTCTCGCTCTCTCCTTCTCCCTCCCCATCCTCACCACATACTCATCTCCCCGCCTTTCACCACTAACTGACCTTTCACCACATTATCTCTTTTTACTTCTTCTTATGCGTTTTTTTTTATTTTTATTTCTTTGTTCTACTTGGTTTGATTTTATTTTATGCAAATGCATTAACTATTTTTCAAACGTTATGACTTACACTTTAATATTTTCAAGTATTTTTCTTTTTTTTTGCTTTTGTTTGTATTGCCAGCAATCTCTATATTAACTATATTAATAAAACACTGCATTTTTCAATGTTTAAAAAAAAAAATTAAATTCTTCAATAAATTACGTTTGAAACAATTTATTTATATTGCTACTATTGTTTATTTAATTGCTAATTATAGTTTTAATCTTAAAGCTATAAGAATTAAATTGTATTAAACTTTCTTAAGGCATAATGCATTGTGACCTGAATGATCTATAGTGCCCACAGAGCGTTCTCAGTGCATTGCCGGCTCTTGGTAATGTTCTTTCGTTAAAGACAACATTTCTCCGGCAGTGAGCTTTAAGGAAGGTACAGAATATCTAAAACTACAATGTATTGATTACAAAATAAAGTAAACATTTCCAATTTTCTCCTATACAAGTACATACACTTCTAATTATTAAAAATTCTTTTCAACTTTGGTTTATACTTTTAAAAAGCTTTTAAATACTTAAAAAAAAAATTGGTATCAATGACCGAGCAGGATGTAAGGGAGATGTTCTGAAATAATAAAGATTGGTGGAAATTTACTCGCTGGAGTGCCCTGTTCCTCTGCAAGAATTACCTCAGTGATGATGGATTCAGTTTAATAGTGTTGACTTTTGGATATCAGGGACGACAAGATCCTTGATGAAATGACTAAGCAACTTCTCCCCCTGTGCGGAGAAAGAAATCTCCATATAACTTCGGACTAAATTACCTAGACTGGAAAGGAAGATGATCTGGTATCGAGATTTTTTGGAAGTAATTTTTTTCTTTATTACAGAAACCTCTTGTGACCACTATATCTCTCGCTGCACAACCGCGCTAGAGTTCTCTGTAGAAAAAAGCCTTAGTAGAAAAGTATCTCTAGCAATAAGGATATTAGTTTGTGAGAAGTGTACTCAAATATAAGAAGAGAGATTAAAAGTAAATATCCATTTAAGTGTCTTGCCGCCATAATTAATCACAAATAATAATAATACCGATATAATAATTGTTTCTCGATATGCATATTTAAAAAGGGCCGTGAAGGTTCGTCTACTAAAGATACAATTCCATTTTTTGAAATCTGAAACATTAGTTTTTTTTGAGAATAGAATATTTCATCTGGCTTAAGAAAATTTTTATTGAAACCATTTTTGGTCAACATTTTAAGTCCTCCCATTCTAGTCAACATTTCTAAAAAAAAAAGGGGTATGAAGAAATGTCAACAAGTTTAATAGTAGACCCCCAAGTTTCTGAGAAAATCAGTAGCTATGTCTTCACAAGCCGCTTATGTCAAATTGAAAAGGCAAATTTCATCATATCAAATATTTAGCCAGTATTTTTTATCTGACAAGAACATAGACATAAGATTAGCTTATATTTCGCCACCATATTTAGGGAAGCATCATTGACATTACCATCTTGCCTTATTATTTATTAAAGATTACTCTTTGAACATCGTTTTGTTCTAAATACTTGGATATGTAGTTCATTTTGTTAGAAATAACTACTTTTTTAAATATATCCAGTTAAAATTATATCCTATATAAAATAAGCCTATAATTATTCTAAATATGTGTATTTTCTGTTGCAGGTACGTGTACTGATCCATCAAAGTAAGTTTCCAATTAATTTTACTTATAATTAAAAATTCTGATGCTTTCAGATTATGTATCATATTTTTGGCATAGAAGGGTCCATACAGCTGTCTAGCTGTGATATTAACGAAGCTGATGAATCTTGAAATTTATCACAATCAAAAACTTCGAACAATGGCGTGTACCTATTGTCTCCTGTTTGTGTACAACTTCGTCAGTCAACGCTTCTTTATCTATGGCCACAAAATATTCTTTTAATAGTATTATTGAAGGTTGGGTGGACATCCAGATCAGCGAATGGTGAAACATCAGTAAATGAATTACTACAGCGCACACTAATCATTTTCAGTCTGATGTTTCATCAGAAGTTCTTGTGCTAAATAATCTGATGTACGAAAGATTCGATCATCGCTAGATCCGCAAATCGTGCTACTGCAGATTTTTTTTTGCGTTTTGTGGGGGAATATGTAAGTATCTTTGGGGATGTTGGTATTGAGCTTACATTCATCACAGCACCAAGTTTTGACTGATAGTTTGGCTACTCCAGTACTTCCTATTAATAAGAATCGACTCACTAGCCGCAACTAGTGTCGATTGTGCAGCCAATTAATTGTCTCCTAGTTGATTCCTATGCTTCACTACCTCTCTCTTAACGTTCTTCCATTTGCCATTATTTCAATCTGTATTTTCCTTTCTAAATATCTATTCGGTGTGCCTTCGGTACTGACCTAAACAAACGATGCGGTGTAACACTGCTAGTATTTTCTTACTTCCAAAACTCCTACCCTTAACGATTTCTTTTTTGTAATATTCGAAATCGGATATCCAATCTATTCGATGAAGTTTATTGATTTTTTTTTTATATACACGAATAAAATGTTGAATCCACGGATTCAGATGATTCCTCCGTCAACTTTATTCGGTGTCATACAATCTGTGTAATTCTGGATTGCTAAATATAACGGATTCATTATTTATGAGCCTCCTACTTAGTATGAAGAATCTAATCCACTGGATTATTGAAATGTTAAATGTGTAGTTAAGGACAACAATTGGCCAGTTTGTTCTAGTTGTGACGACATTCGATGAACCGGTCATTAGTCCTTCAGTCTACAAATCTCTATGGATTGACGGTGTGCTGAAGCCAAAATTCATCCTCTTTAGATGTCTATCACCGGTTAAGAGCATATTGTCTGGTTTGATGTTTCAATGTATGGTACCGGGCCCATGTAAATATTGTCAAGCTAATGTCATATCGGCACCATAGAATGCAGCCATGGATTCTTCAAAAAATCTTTAGATTCTCCATAGTGATTTAAATCGCCTCCAATTAGATATTCCATTACCAGAAATAGACGTAGCCGTCTGCAAGGAGAACTACAGATCCACACATTGAGCATTTTTAGCCAATGCGAATGCGTTCTTCCCGCGGTTAACTTGAGCAATCAAAATGTTGAATCTACGGATTTAGATTATTCCTCCGTCCACTTTATTAGGGTGTCATACAGTCTGCGTAATTGTGGATTGGTAATATAACGGATTCATTATTTATGAGACGCCCACTTTGTACGATGTGAAGTTAAGGACAACTATTGGCCAGTTGTTCTAGTTGTGACGACATTCGATGGACCGGTCATTAGTCCTTCAGTCTGCAGATCTCTATGGATTGACGCTGCGCTGAAGCCAAATGTTCATCCTCTTTAGATGTCTATCACCGGTTAAGAGCATATTGTCTGGTTTGATGTTTCAATATATGGTACCGGGCCCACGTAAATATTGTAAAGCTAATCATTTCGGCACCATAGAATGCAGCCATGGATTCTTCAAAAAATCTTTAGATTCTCCATAGTGATTTAAATCGCCTCTAATTAGATATTCCATTACCAGAAATAGACTTAGCCGTCTGCAAGGAGAACTACAGATCCACACAATGAGCATTTTTAGCCAACGCGAGTGCGTTCTTCCCGCGGTTAACTTGAGCAATCATATTCTTGTTAATCTTTTCAATGTATTATTATACAACTGCTCTGTATTCGGATTCTTATAACCCAGGTACCTTATGCACCACGACTTATTGGTATTATAAACTCAAAATTCGATCTGGCTTGCTCTGGAAACCTAAGGCATCGTCCTATTCGCTTATTATTTTATCCTAAAATCCTATTTGACCCACCGCTACGTATATCCAGAAGCATCTTTCTAGAACCCTAGCTTTTAGATCTTTGGAGCGGATACCTTTGACAATCCTTTTTAATGTCCAATATGTATTCCAACCACAATTTATCAAACTGCCTACTTCTTTGATTCCTATTTGTTTAAAGGATGTAATTTGTCACAAATATCTGTACCCTTCCAGGTAATCTATGCGCTCGTTTTTTTTAATTTTTGGTGTTCAGTTGACTTTGGACCTGATTTTGGTATTTTCCGGGTTCAACGTGAGCCCATTGGCAGCTCTCACGATCTCTAATTCCTACATTTTCGTTCGCATTTTCTGTTGTTCTTCCCACTGGTAGCAATCAGTTTGATGTCATTGGCAAAACTTAGATTAGTCATTTTTCTGTTGTTTGTAGACAATATTTTCTGCTCATAATTTAGTTCTCTAAATAGATTCCAATCATTAAACTGGACTGGCAAAATGGGAAGCCTGTTTCACATCCTCACATCCCTTCTTATTTCAATTTTCTGCTCTGAGTATATAAATTTTAAAGACCCGTTTTCGTCAAAATCGTAAAAAGTTGAAAAATCTACTCAGTAAATAGTAGTATATATCAGGATGACCAATTTTGATGCAGATCTTATAGTTGAGTATCCTTGTCAATTCAAATTTGACTTTATTTACTGCGATTTGACGTATTTGAGTTATGCTGAATCTCCCAGCTCCACACACACACACACACACACACAAACCGATTTGTAACTTTTTCCCGTACTGGATACATCAAAACGTGTATTTAGTTAATAATGTGTTTGGGCTGATAAACCATTTTAATTTGTCTAAAATGCTGATTTCATGCTTTAATTAATTCATTTACCCATAAATCAAACGCAGTTTATTAATTACATTCAAATCTGTTTTAACCCCATCAATTCTTAAAATTATATAGTTAAAAATAAAATTGAGTTAAATAAGCATTATGCTTTATGACCATAAATTAGCTACAATATGTCTTCATAGACTTGTGACTATAAACTGACTAATTTATTGCCCATAAATTATTCTTGGCGCCCCACTCTCGGCTCTCTGAGAATATATATAAACGTAATATATGTGTGGTATAATTTATTTTATTTTATTTTTATTTTCTACACAGGGATTATTTGACTATTTAATTAGGTTTGAGCAGAAATCGGGGAAATACAAAAATGTTTTTTGTATAATATGTTAATTTCGACCAAACTATTATTATACATCACATCTATTATTTAAAACTCCTAGGAGAGATTTTTAGAAAACATTTTATTTCTATTTCAAACTGTTCCAACCCAAATACATCCGATATTTAATCAAATGTAATCTTCAAAATAATTCAGAAGTTTCGAGCCCATCTTCAGGATGCGTTTGTCAGGCAGTGTGATAACACAGACATGCACAGAGCAAATTCAGTTTATACACTCTTCAGTTTATACACCATTCAGTTGAATAGGTTGAAATTACAATCATGGATATTGACTGATGGATATTTCAAAAGATAAAAAAAGCCTTTGGAAATGGATTTTTTACGCTGTAAGTAGTACTGACAGCATTTACTTCGTATAAACATGCATGCTCTCGCGCTCAAGCATACTCCGAAGAGAGAAGTAGCACTTACTATAGCTGCGCTAGTTGCTCTCATCGTTTTGAGAAGAGAAAATCGCGTGTCTAATGGCTTCTCAGACAAGTGGGAGGGTCAACTGAAATGTTGCGACGGGATAGGCGGCTGAACAAGGGATTTGATTTGCAAGGATTGAAAGAATATTCTATATCGGGTTCGAGCGACATGATAAGAATTGACGATAAGAATTTCAAGATCTCTATGGATAGTTAGCTTAGAAGGGGTTTTAGTGTTAACGATTTCACAGCGATTTTGTTTGAAGTAATTGTTGTCATTGAAGATCGGAACATTTATTTGAACCCCAACAAAAGCTTAATGTTGTACCTCTAGATAGATTTTAATATCGAGATGAACATTAGTCTTTTGTTGGCTAGCACAGTTTAGATCTGTTGACCAGCAGTCTTTTCAATAATCGCTAGGGTCTGTTGAGTTCAGTTCGTTTCAGTCATGTGTGTGGGGTTAAACGTTGTCCATGAACAACTCAAGGTAGTGAACGACATTGGTGGCTGGGATAGGAATTAAATTGCAGTAGACTGGAGGAAGACTGATATGGCGTAGAGTGAATGTAATGTTTTGGGATTTATTTTCATTTAATAGTCCAAATTTTGAACCACCCTTCTAAAGAAAAGAGATGGGTTTGGATATATCTAGTGCTATTAATGGGTCTCGGTGGGAGCAGAAGATTGCATTGTCATCTGTTTAGATAAGGAGAATACTGAACGAGTACAAATATCCGCTTGTATATTGTGCAAGGATAGGGGCCAGTGATACTGCCTTGTGGAACACCCTTCCGCGTTAGCCACCGTTCCGTAGAGATTGAACTTCCGACATGAACTTGAACCTAGCGGTCGGTCAAATAGGATTTTAGGATAAGGACTGATAGGATGCCTTAAATTTCCAGAGCAAACCCGATCAAATTTTTAGTTTATAATACCAATAAGCCGTGGTGCATAAGGTATGTGGGATATGTGAATCCGAATACAAAGCAGTTGTATAATACATTGAAAAGATTAACAAGAATATGATTGCTCAAGTTAACCGCGGGAAGACTCCCATTGGCTAAAAATGCTCATTGTGAGGATTTGTAGTATTTTTTGCAGGCGGCTACGTCTATTTCTGGTAATTGAATATCTAATTGGAGGCGATTTAAATCACTATGGAGAACCTAAGGATTTTTTGAAGAATCCATGGCTGTATTCTATGGTGCCGAAATAATAAAATATTGTAACTTTACAATGTTTACATGGGCCCGGAAACAACAAACCAGACAATATGCTCTTAACCGGTGATAGACTTCTAAAGAGGATGAACTTTGGCTTCAGCACAGCGTCAATCCATAGAGATCTCTAGACTGAAGTACTAATGACCGGTTCATCGAATGTCGTCACAACTAGAACAACTAGAAATTGTTGTCCTTAACTTCACATTTAACATTTCACTCATCCAATCGATTAAATTCTTCATACAAAGTAGGCGGCTCATAAATAATGAATCCATTATATTACTAATCCGCAATTACGCAGATTGTATGACACCGAATAAAGTGGACGGAGGAATCATCTGAATCCGTGGATTCAACATTTTATTCGTGTATATAAAAACAAATCTATAAATATAACTAATCTACAAATAGATTGGATATCCGATTTCGAATATTACAAAAAAGAAATCGTTAAGGGGAGGAGTTTTGGAAGTAAGAAAATACTAGCAGTGTTACACTGCATCGTTTGTTTAGGTCAGTACCGAAGGCACACCGAATAGATATTTAGAAAGGAAAATACGAATGAAATAAGCAAATGGAAGAACGTTAAGAGATGTAGTGAAGCATAGGAGTCAACTAGGAGACAATATTGGCTGCACAATCGACACTAGTGCGGCTAGTGAGTCGATTCTTATTAACAGCGAGTACTGGAGTAGCCAAAACTTGGTGCAGTGATGAATATAAGCTTAATACTAAGACCCCCAAAAATAGTTACATATCCCCCACAAAAAAAAAAAAAATCCGCAGAGCACGATTTGCGAATCTAGCGATGATCGAATCTTTCGTATACCAGATTATTTAGCACAGGAACTTCTGATGAAATATCAGACTGAAAATGATTAGTGTGCGCTGTATTAATTCATTTACTGGTGTTTCACCATGTCCACGCAACCTTCAACAATACTATGAAAAGAGTATTTTGTGTCCATAAGATAAAGAAGCGTATCTATTGGGATAAATGATTCATCATTTCCGTTCATATCACAGACAGATAGCTATGTGGATCCTTACAAGTCGATTAGTCGTCGATTTTGATCCAAATATTATTGTTGGGTATTCTTTTTTGCACCTAAACGATAAGTCAGTTCAAAGTTGACTTTTATTTACTACGATTTTCCGTTTCTGGGTTATGTTGCACCTCCCCTACTAATACCCATATTGAAGGATTTGTATGTTTTTCGTTCATAAAGTGAAACAGGTTATCACTGAAAAAATCGTTGAGGCTTTCCAAGGCTGCGATTCCGACCACTACTACAATGATTTTTATTCATTACAATCATTTTTATTTTGATTTTTTCTAGAATATTGTAGATGGTCTGGAGGAGGGGAGACATTATGCTTTTCTCTCAAATGCCATTATGCTTTTCTCCTTAAAATATTTCCATATACGAATTCATATTAGCAGATTAAAAATTCAACAAAATTTATTTAATACGTTAGTATGGTTTTTTTCTTATTTTAAATAAGTGATTTAGATATGTGTAAATGGGAGGGTAAAAGGTGCTTCTGTAGAGACTCATGTAAATAGATATTTGGGCCGGTAGTAACTACATAGAGATGTATCTATTAGGCGTGGCACAGCATAGAAGTTGATATATTAGAAGGCTATGCACTGGTCACAGATATTGTCTAGAGAGTGGTGAACATGAACCGGTGCTCCGTTTATCGCAGGGCCACCTCTTTACTTCTTCTATACCTGTCTCTACTAACACACCACCTGTGTCCATATAGTTGTTACTAAATCATTCCCCGGTATACATACTGCATTTTATACATATCGGATTTAACCAGGTAAAATTAATTCCTGTCTATTTATCAGCCCCGATATGTTATACAAATAGCGATTTTTATCAGCCCCGATATGTTATACAAATAGCGATTTTGTGCTTGCTTCTAGTTTGACTTACTGGTTTAGATAGTTCAATGTTACAAACCACATTTATATAAATTATCTAATCTTTTATTTTATTTATTGCGTCAGAACAACGAAATATATATATATATATATACATATATTTCACTTAGTCATCCCAAAAAAAGTTGTCTTATTGCCAAGTAAAGCAATTTGTTTTGATTCCTTCTCAGGGTTCAAAAAAATGTTGACCCTTTATTATAAGAAAATTAGTAAGGAGAGGATCTTTGTTTGCGAAAACCAGTAACTTTGCAATGAGAATAGCGTCATTTACCCCTCTCCTCTCATATCGCCAAAGTAGCTAAGAAATGCCGCTTCTACTAGATGTTCAGGTTGAGTGATGAAAGCATATCCGAAGACATTGATTTGGGTCACTTTCTGGTAGATGGGACTGAAACCTGGAAAGACGAATGTCCCAAACAATAGAAAATGTCCCAAATCGAAGCAGGCTATGATGGAAGCAGCACTTTGCCATTATAGGAATCATAAAGTCGCTAAATTTTATATGTAATCATAAAGTTCCACACCTCCCCACTCATATGCAAGAATATCCCATTGCAGTCTCCCTATCATACGAGGATATAAAAGGTTTAGGAAGGATTCCTTATTTATTATCTCCCACAGTACCTTATGATTGCATTTTGAGTCATATTTTGGGAACGTACACTTCTCATTTTCTCCCAGTTACTAAACAATCTTTACTGTCACTTCAAAAAACCTTTTCTTGAAGAATATTTTGGTAACTTGTACCCTTATCCTTCCTCCAGTCCTCTTAATCAAACCTTTTCCACAGCTACCTCATACTGTACATTTTTAATGCGAAATTGATGAAGAAAGGGTCAGGTTGTGCGCAATCGCTACCTCTCTAGAGCTGAAGCAGTTCTGCCCAGGAGTCTTGCTAGACATATTTCAAGCTTTCCACTGGTTATGGCAAATGAGACTGCTAAACAAGCTCATACGCATTCTATGTTCTTCTTATTGTCTGATTTAAATCTTATCTTACCGATCTGTTTTTGCAGTAACCTAAGATTCCTCATAATCTTTTATTTATCTAATTCTTCCAGACGTTTTCTAGGGAAGCTATCTACATGGCTGTCCTACCAACTATCCAGACACAGTTAACATTCGCAGATGAATCTGCAATTCTATATCCTTATACAGTTCTTCGCTTGTCAACATAATCCATACTCTAGAATCCGGTCTTCATATCCTTGTACTTTGGCTTTAGCAATAGAGGATTAAGGAAAATTAACTGAAACTCAAATAAATAATATTCACCATAAATAGAAAAATCTCTCCCTTCTTATCAACAACAGTAACAGTCATTCCTAATGTAATAGGATCCAAAGAGAGGATCCGTAGCAGAGAAAGAGATACAAAATGACAGGACCACTCTCTTGGACTAGAGTGGGAGAAACTACATAAATACAGCGACGTAGATAGATATATAAGACAGTTCATACAACTGAGGTCACTCGCCAGTCACAACGTGTCATTACCCTTTACCACTCTACCATACTAAGTATAAAGTCCACTTCTTATATTACACAGAGTTAACCATATTTTGATTGTTCATTCAAACCAGACCATTTCTCTCCTTCATCAACCGCATTATACTATTGAACTAAATACGTTATCTCGGATTACATCGAAACAAGAGAATAAAACGTTAAATCTGCCAACCAGATTCCAACGAATTTATTGCAATCTAAGCTAAAAATTAAAAAAAAAACTTGTATAAAGTTCAGAACTACTTTAATGAACAAGAAAAAAA
>JAAEAF010006494.1:0-55499 GCA_011037195.1 Triatoma infestans | reverse complement strand
GCCTTCCCCGACCTGTACGCCCATCTTGCAGCATTCTTCCTGGTCCACGCCTTCAGACTTATATCTAGATAGATCTTAAATAAGACAGGAGACATACAGCACCCTTGTAGAAGGCCTTTGATGGTTGGAAATTCCTCTGAGACTCTTGAGCCTATCTTTATCCTGCACTTATTTCCATTATAAATTCTTTTAGTGATACTAATTAAGGGTTCACTTATGCCAGCTAATCCCATAGTGCGCCACAAAAGTTGTCTGGGGACACTATTGTAAGCCTTATTTAGATCGACAAATACCAGCTCTGTCGGTTTATCTTTATCTCTATGTTTCACCATTAATTGCCGAAGAGTGAAAATTTGATCGATGCATGGCTTTCCAGCTGTGAAACCGCATTGAGTTTCCGAAGTGTTAAATTCTAATTCCGGACGCTCTTTAATTATCCGTCCTAAAATCTTCATCGTCGGATTAATGAGGCAGATACCCTTATAATTTGTGCATTCCTTACGATCCCCTTTCTTAAAGATTGGCACTATATATCCTAAATTCATTTCCTCCGGGATATTTCCTCCAGCTAGTATAGCATTTATCAGGAGTACCAATAATGCTAATGCTCTCCTACCTCCAAATTTCAACAATTCCATAATCACACTACCAGGTCCAGAAGATTTGCCATTTTTACTATCTTTTAGTACTGTTACCATTTCTTCCTAGGTCTTTTGTAGAGCTGAACGTCCATCGTGTTCGGTATGTCATCATCATCCCTAAATTGGGGTTTGTCTTCATTCAGGAGTCCATAAAAATACTTTCTCCAATCCTGTATTTCAATCATTTCTATATTTATCTTACTCTTAGAATTGCTTCTAAGCTCTTTCAGCACCTTCCATGCTTCCTTGGATCTGTTAAACCCTAACTGACTATAAATTCTGGCACAGGTTCTATCCCATTCTTCATTTTTTAAATTTCTTATTCTCTTATTTAGCACTCTTTTTATTTTCACATACTTTCTTCTGTCTATTCTTTCTTTGAGCTTGACCATTTTTTATATGCTGCTCTTTTTTCTTCTATTTCTTCAATTACATCCTGATTTAACCATTTTTTTTAAAGTTTTTTTTTTATCTAGCACTTCCAGCGCTACTTTCCTTATTTTACTCATCAGGTATGTATAAATTTCTTCCGAGCTTTCTGTGAATGCGTCATTCAGTTCAATATTTAATCTGTTTTCATAAAGCTGTCTGATGCTTTGGTCTTTTAACAGGTCCACATTGAAAATCATATTTTCCGTCATTTCGTTTCAATGTTTCCCATCTTTAGATTTCTCTTTCCTTTCGCTCTTATCCCACGGCCACCAACAATGTGCCTTTACTAGGTGATGGTCTGAACCACAGTCAGCACCTCTGTACACTCTTACATTCAAGAGCTTACATGATGACGATTGCGTGACCACAATATATAAGAGATTTAAGCTTTTTGGTGTGTTGATACCACGTTACTGTATGGATGGGTTTATGCTGGAAGGAAGTGTTTGCAACCTTTAGATCAAACAGATCACACATTTCTATTAATCTCTTTCCATTGTCGTTTCTTTCTTCCTCTCCATATCTACAAATAATTTTACTTGATGACTCTCTGCCCCACTCTAGCATTCATGTCACCCATCAAAAAAACTTCCTTTTTCCATGGTATATCTTCCAGGACTTTGATAAGTTGATCCCAGAGTTTATCCTTTTCTTCATCTCTAGTATCATTTGTGGGTGCATATATACCTATAATACTCACTTCTCTGCCGTGCGTTACCATTTCTACTTTTAATATCCTTTCCGAGATACATTCCCAATTCTTAATTCTATCTTTCAACCCTTTTCTTATCAATACCGACACTCCCGCTCTAGCCCTCAAACTCTTTTCCACCCCACTCCAGAAGTGTATGAAATCGCCCAGCATCTCGTTCCCAGATCCTTTCTTTTTTGTCTCTGCCAGTACTACAATATCCATATCATATCGTTTTAACTCTTCTGGTATAGTGATTGTCTTTGTCGAAATTCCCTTTACATTCCAGCATTCAATGTTAAAGTTCCTTGTCCGTGCGCCTGGTTGTTGCCTTGAAATCAATCCGGCTTTTCTTTTTCTTTCTTTTGGCCTTTTAGCAGGTATGTTTTTTTGGTTCGAATGGGGAGCTGGCCCATAGCGAAAACTCCCAACCTGGAGGCCCAGGGGCTTTTCTGTCAGGGTGGCCGTTCCTTAGAGAGGTCGCCTTCACCACGGCTCATGAACCCCCTCAATCCAAAAAAATAGGGATAAAAGGATAAATAAAATTGGAGAAAGGGATAAGGAAAGACCAGGACAATGATTCTGGATAAGGGGCTGCTTGATTGGAAATGTCCAATCAGGTCTTTTAGTCGCCTCCTACGACACGCAGACATACGGTTGGCCGCTCACCAGGAGCTATATTCTTGCCCGGACCAACACAGGCATTATTATCTATCTATCTAAAAGGAAATCTTCAAAAGAGCTAATTCAATCTAACTCTAGTTTCTCGCAACAACATAAAAAAGGAATCGAACTAATATACAAGTGCAAATAAACAAATAAATTATAGGAAATAGAAGTTTTATATTTTAGAGTTCCCAAATCTAGAGACAATATATAAACAACAATATCTAAATCTAACAATTGGTTAGAAAAAGAAATAGAATGTGAAAATGTAGATTTAAATTATAGAATATAACCACTAAAATGTCATTTAATCAACTCTTTCGGAAAAAAGTACCCAATAAAAGTGATGGGCCTTTGTATTCATAGTTAATGTACCAAATTGAATGAAATCCGTCGGCACTTTTATGGATAAAATCGTAGAAAATTGATATAACTTCAATAAATACCGCACTTCCCATCAACCGATTTTCTTCAAACTCAGAATTTCGACAATGTATTTAATTCTAATTAATATTAATTAGATTATATAATTGTATAACAATAAACTATAAATAGCACACTAAAGGAAAACATCACCCCCACTCCTCCCCCCAAAACTCCCTTAAATGAATTTTTCCCGAAAAATGTATCAAATAAAAGTTGTAACTCTTTATATTCGTAGTTAATATGGCAACTTTAAAGGAAATCGTTTGAGCCATTTTTGAAAAATAAGTGAAAATCCATTCAGTATCATTCAGTATTTTCGGTTGAGGGATTTTGACAGATAGCTTACTGTCGGATCCCATGGTGATACCTAAACGGATTACCAAGTTTCAACTTTCTTTTTTGAGCTATGCTGTTCACATACATATCCACAGACATCATTTTATAAAATCCACTTTTTTTGGATTCGATATAGAAAATTTGACACGATTACAATACTTCCTCTTAGTAGGAGTAAGAGAAACTAAAAGCAATATATTTGTGGTTACAAACTTCACTAGAAAATTGATCAGAAAGTGAAGTGTAAAAATCAACGCCCTTTTCAGTTTACAATATATTGTATTTAAATACTCGGTATCACTCGTTTAATTGATCAAAAATAAAACTGATTTATGAGAAAATTATAAAAATAATTAATTTATTGAGAATTTTATGTTATGGTTTTTGAACTTTTACAAACCAATTTACTTCTATAAATCTAATTATCTTGATCGAATACATTTTACATTAATATATTATATATATTTTTTATCTATGTAAGTCAATGGAAAATATATTTCATCAGATAAAGGAATAATTATGAAAGTGTATTAATATTTCTTAATTGAAAAATTTCAGCACGCGAATCAATAATATATCTTATACCTATAGTTTTTTTTACATAACCTCCTATTTCATTAAATTTTAGTGTTAACTAATTATTATAATTAGCATTTTATTTTTAGTATTATTATGTTTATTTAGACATTTTCTTAGAAAAAGTTTCAGTTAGAGAAGGTGAAAATTGTTGAAATAAGATTTTCTTTCATATTTTGTTCTCTCATATAATTGACCCCCATTGTTCGCAGTAAATGTTTACTTCTTTTCTCTGCTAGTAAGAGAAAGTATTGCGATCGTATTAAATTTTTAGAAATTAAGTTTTCACCGGGAATATATATATTTTGAGGTCTCTTGAGTTCGAAAAAATTTGTTTTTAGCGAATAGTCTAGGGGAGTGTATGTATGTTTTAACAAAAAAATAGAAAAATCGCGATAAGCTCAAACTTATGGTATTCCTAGGTACTTCCATTGCAACTGACATGAAAGTTTCGAGCATGTACCTAAAGTGCGGACTTTACTGAAAAGTTTTTTCTACACGATTTTTTTCGAAAACGGCTCCAATGATTTCCTTTTAACTTTGTATACTATTTACTCACTATAAATAGCTATCACTTTTACCCGTAAAATTGATTTCTTTTTTTTGGAGATTCTGAGGGAACAATAGCGTTATGTTTTCTTCTTAAGTACTACTTCAATAAAATATACGGTTTTCCCATCTACATAATATTATTATACATTAATAACATTTATAGAATTCTAAATTTGAAGAAAATCGGTTAATCGGAAGTTTTAAATAATTCTATTTAAATAATTAAATAATCGAAATAGGAACCAAAACATAAGTGTAAAGTGGAACCAATCGCCAGCAAATTCACCGTACAAAAGATAAACTCTCTAGCTCTGTTAGCTACCGCATCAAGGCACTACCACTCTGAACTTCTAAGCGCACGTCCATTACGCATTGCACCTTTTATCACGCCCACTACAATATATTGGCTAATGGGCTTCAACTTTGACAGCCAATCACTTACCTAGAATTTTTTGTATTGAAAAAAACCGTCACTTTTACATCCCATTAAATATACACTCACTCACACACACACACACACACACACACACATATATATATATATATATATATATATACATACTTAAACAAGCATTTCCCGATGGTTCATTTTTATATATTTTTGTATAAGGAGTAGACTGCAACATTGGCGCCAGTAAAGGTATGTTCATGGGCATTGCCTCGGATGGTCCTGCTTCTAATAATATTATTTTCCAGTCTTTTATCTGTGATTAACAAAAAAAAAATAAAGTATTAAATCTCAATAAAAAATACAACAAAAAAATAGAGATTAATTAAAAAACTGGATAATTTCTAGAATAATTTTAACTGAAAGAAATTTTTGTTTTATGAGGAAGTATTGTAATCGTGTTAACTTGGCTAAAAATGGCGACCGATGCGAGAGAAAAATAGTTAAAAGATCCGTTTATGTCTCCCACCTGAAGCTATGGAATTCTATGGAAGGGGTCAATGGCTGAATCAGAATGTCAGACCGATCTACTTGTAAGTGAGGATGATGTTCAACTAAGCGACACCTTCCCCCAGAAAGTATCTCAGTGCAGTGAAGAGGAGATGGCTCAAGCGTCTCAGGAAAAGGAGATGAAGGACTGTTCCGAAGGGGTATCAAGTCATAAAAGGATGCCAACGCACTTAAAAGACTATGTTTTGACTAGCAGTCCCTAGACTGTATTCCTTTTCACATTTAGCTCATGTTAATTTTCTCGTTACATAAATTGACGTCAATTTCTCCAGTAATATTGAGCTCAATTTTATTTTACAATAGCCGAATCTGTTGCAAATAATATTCGTTTAACATATTATATTAATTCAGAGATATTTTCCTTGATAGCCTGCTTCTTTTTATGGTCATCGACCGGTTTCAGGTGTTCGCCCATCATCAGGCTGTTTTTGTCAAAACACTGTGATAACATAGACTTGCGCAGAGCAAATCTATGTTATCACAGTGTTTTGACAAAAACATCCTGTTGATGGGCGAACACCCGAAACCGGTCGATGACCACAAAAAAAAAGCAGGCTATCAAGGAAAATATATCTGTGATACTTTTCAGCTCTACGGAACCAACCTCCAGCAACTATTATATTAACTAGCTGGAACAAATTATTAACTTATGTTATGCAGTATTATTAGATAATTTTGTTTTAAAAAATTAGAGTTTTTCCCCACAAAATCCGTCAGACCATCATTCTTTCTTTTTAAACAAAATAATTACCTAATTTCCCTCAGTCTAGTTTTACATATTTGATGTATGATAAGATGATAACATTTCAACGAAATATCAAATTTTTGTTTCCTATAAATTTTTCGTTTTTACGATATTTTCTTAATCAAACATGCACAATAAAAAATTCGCTAAAAACTTCCTCATATCGAGATCTACATCGATACAACTGTATTCGATGAAAAACACTATTTCAAAAATTGATTTTTTCATAATCGCAATATATTCTCTCAGCAGCCAGTAGAAAGTAAACATTAAATTTTCATAATTTATTCCATTTTTCTTCGTATCCCTTTTAATTATCCTTTGATAGTTATTTCTTTAATCAGTATTTAATTAACTCTTCTTTTTATTATGTTTTATTAATCTTACCTTTAAGAAACCAAATCTTTGATCTAGAAAGTTTGTATACTTAATCGTTATTTATATTTATTTATTATAATTAGCTGGATAAGGTTTTTTTCCTTTTAATGCTTTCCTTTCTTTACGGTTACTTCAAAGGAAAAAGTCTTTGATAACGTATTAACCATTCATGAAAATTATTCGGAAAAAACAGGTACTCAAACAAAACAAAAAAAAAAAACTAATTATTTCTAAATTATTAAATAAAAGTTATTAAATATTTAAAACTTTAATAACTTAATTAGAGCTTAATTATAATTATTATGAAGTAATTATTATTATAATATCATTTGTCATAATAATCTATGTTTTAATGCATTTTTTTTCTTTACTTTCTATTTTGCTGGAAGAGTAAGTAAGTATTTGATATTGCGTTTATACTTGCGAAATTGAGTTTCCACGGGAAGTACATTTTCTGCATCTGTTCAAAATCTCCAACCATGAAGTGTATGACTTTACTGAATTTATTTATTTATTTATGTTTTAATTTCTTCGCAAATTTTTCAAATACACTATTAAATGTCAATAAAGTCTGATTCTGAATTTATACAGTTGCAGATTGTTTTAGGGGATTATTGCACTGCGAGGATCGCAAAGGGGTTTAGGACAGAGTGCCTTGTGCGTCTCTGTCCGCTTGTAACTCCCCAAGTCAATCTTACTTCCAGGTGTGCGATCTGGGCACCTCCCTCGGGAGGTGGCAAACAAGGCACTGACGGGAGCCGGGATAAACCCCTCTGGCTCTTACCCCTCCCCTTTTCCCATTCCAGTGATCCTTCCCAATCCCTTTAGGTATCCCCACCCAAGCCGAGAAGAGATGCGTGTCGAGGCTGAATGCGTACAGGGTGGTAAAACATATGTGCGGTAGCGGCCACCTTGGGGAACCGGGCGAAACCCCATTGTATTGTAGGCTTCTCGTGGTATGGGGCACAGCCACGAGTGACGACTTATCTCCTCCAACTCTCGTGGGAACAATGATGAACCCAAATAACATTGAAGAAAGAGAAGGGAAGGATGGGCGGGAAAAGCAGAACTCACCCAAACTAATCCCCTCTGCTGGTGTTGATTCCCAGGTTTCTGGGGGGAGACCAGTAGAAGGGATGGATCTGGGGGTAATAACTTGGATCCCTCTCGGACTGAAGCAGAGAGACAAGATGAAGGGATAGCTGGGACAAGTGCAGGCACTTGCCCTTCGGCGAAGGACCCCCTGAAGGAAGTCTCTCAGCAGCTTGGAGAAATCCACATCTAGCCAAGAAAGCTCAGCGGCGCCGAGTAAAGAGCGGAGGCAAAGCGCAAAGCTGATGCGGAAGGCAGGCTGGGGCTGTCAAAGCGGCAGTGGAAGCGGATGGTGAAGGAAAAGGGCCACTTCCAAGCAACCCCCACAGGAAGGAAATGTGGTGGCTGCGTCTTCCCTGGGGATGCCCGGCGGGAGGAGAAGGGAGGATGTAGCTGGAACATCCTCCCCGACTCCCAAGCGGGCTCCTAAACGGGGAAAATCGGTGTTAAGCACTCCAAGTACGGGTCCGGACACGAGTGGCGCTAGGGTGCCAAAGAAAGCTAAGGGCTCTGAAGAGACGGCTTTGGTTTCATTCAGAGATGCCCTCAGTAATACTCGTATGGCGATTGCTGCGGCGCGCTATCCTCAGGTCCACCTGACTGAAAATCAGGTAACGAGGGCACGAGCCAGAATAATTGGCGAGAACGGCCCGCAGTTTAGGGGCTGCTCTATCCAGAGGCGCCCTCAACGTCAATTGTGGCAATGAAGCAACGCGAAACTGGCTGGAGGCCGTGACCCAACTCTCCAGATGGGGGGGGATAAATCTACCAAGGGTAACTGCATGCAACAGATACGCCTTGCGGGCATTATACAGTTGTACTTAGAATAATAGTTAAGATTAAGTAAACAGGGGAAATGAATTTAGAGTATTTCACCCATTAGGTTAATTCTATTTTTTTTTGGGTAAATGATGTATAGAGTATAGAGAATATTGTAGTGTATGTGGTTGAATGTGTTGATGTATGTTTTAGTGTAGCACGAGCGGCTTTTGAAAGCGCGTAGTAGTAATTTTAAGATATATGAGAAAAATTGAAGTGAGTAATGTATTAGAAATTTCACTATGATTAAAGGCAACTAATAATTTATTGAGTAGATATTTATTCATAAATCGAGCCTATACTAAATATAAAACTAGGATAAATAAATAAAAGAAGAGAATGACATAGGAATACTTCTTGACTGTCTGAAGACTGAATGTAGACTGATAGTATAAAACTACTTGAATATGACTGTATGTAGACTGACTGACTGAATATAGACTGTATGCCCTTCCATTGTTTGGCCTTATGTTTATACTATATCACCGCATTACAAAGGGAGTGAATTACAAAAGAGTTGGCCAAGTGATTTGCTTTTCCTTACCCATTCCTTGTACCCTTTTCGCCAGCAAACGTACTAATTTCATTTAAACATATTTTTAAAATATATTTAAAATATTTCACTCTCCTGCTTCTTGCTTCCTTCCATCACAGTACTTTCTTGTTGTGTGAATGTATTTATTAGAAAAAGGATATTATTGGCAGATTTGCTGGTAGGAAAGCTTAGCTTAAGTTTTTATTCCTAGTATATATATACATATATATGTGTGTGTATTAATTTTCAATTTTCTCCCAATGTTGGGTTGTCTAGGGACTCCTAGAGCCGGTGCTGATTGCCCTCTTGCAATTATCATCATACCATCATCCACGATTAATCTATCCAAAATTACTGGAAATAGATTATAGGCATTTTGTATGTGAGTATAATTTTGTTGACACTACCATTTAGTCAAGTATGGCAACGCCTGTTTTTTTTTTCAATCAACCTTATATGTGTAAATAGAAGAATAAATGAATACATACCTCACTGAGTCGATTGGCCAGTACACAACCTGCACTTCCACCGCCGACAATTATGAAATCATAATTATAGTGGACGTTCCTAGTATCGGGTGGTTCATCAAATGCATACCTCATACCTGCTCCTATATATCCAATCAAGGATAATAACAATGTGATATAATCCGCGTAGGCTATATTTATTAGAAACAGCAATGAGCAACAGAACTGTTGAAAACTTTTGAGCTGCATCTGTTACAATGAAACAAATGAAATGATTAATTACAACCGATGGTTTTTTTATCTCAATATAAAGTAAAAACCAGTGGCAAGTTATAGGAGCCATTACATAAAGCAGCGCAACTATTTTTCAAGAAACCCAAATAACTTTTTAAAATCTGACATCCTCAGAACACCCTATTTTTTTTTTTTTTTATAATTATATCTACGCATTTAGCATTCCAAGTTTAATGAAATTCGTTGGCAACATCTGTTTTTGAGACAAAAATTCTCGAAATCTCTAAATCTATTATATAAAGGTCGCATTGCCGGTGAACCGATTCTTCTTCAAATTGTGAACCCGCTTTTATCTAATATTATGTAAATTGCATTATAGTGAAGTGTGGTGCTTTAGAAGAAAGCTTAACCCCTGAAATCAAATTTCCCCAGAAAAATGCTTCAAATAAAAGTGATGTGCATTTTTTTTAAAATATCATCTAGCATCGTTTTTTACAATTTCAAATACAATCTGTATGTTTGCTACTTTCTCTTATTGTTTGTTGTAACAGAAAGTATTGTGATCATGTGAAATTTTCGATATCGAGTTTTCATCGGATATTTACCTACCATATGTTACGCTCCCTCCACAAGACTAGAGAGTCCCGTCTAGCTCAGAGAAGATGGGGGGAGTTCAGAGAGTTAGGGGAAATCTATTCCAAGAGGTTGTAGTTGGGCGCCACACTATTTTTGTGGAATAGTGAAACCTTTATCCTGCTCTAACGCCTTAAGGCAGAACAGAAAAATGAAAAAGAAAAAAAAATAATTATCAACGAAGCAACATAAAAAAAAAGGAAATAAAAGAAAGGAAGTGTCGGAGAAAGAGGAAGGAAGAAAGAAATGGAGAAGGAAAGGAAAGGTAGTAAGGAATTACCGAAATAACGTTAATAAAATAATAAAAATAAAATAGATAAATGAATTATATTCTGTCTTCGTAAATAAGTCCACTACAAAACCAAAAGGTCCCAATAACCTGAAATATTTCTTTATAATACTCGTATAACGAGTTATTACCATATAACAATTTAAATTACAATTTATTGGATCGCTGAGAAGCTGTAAATAAATAAAATGAAAAAAAAAAGTGAAAGAGGAAGAATAAATAAATAAAAAAAATTAAAAACAAATTCCTGACGGTTGGGCCACTCGAACCTGTAATGTAAGTGTTGTCAGACCGCGCCTTAGCCCTCACAGCTACTTCTTTACCTGCTGGTCATCCGTCTTAATTTAATTAATACCTATCTGTTTAATGCTGTTAAGAAATGGGTTAGGGATAAGAAAACAGGGAAATGCAATTGATTATTCACAGTTATACTCAGAGTACATGGTTTTAATAATTAAATTCTTCGCCTTTAAATACATTAAATCTTCCTCTCTTGCAATAATACAAATTAAAGAAAAGAAACCACTGAAACACTAACCTAATTATAACTATTTACATATGTACCATAAGAAAACATAAAATTTATCTCTCCAAAACAATTCAAAAGAAAAGAGAAAGTAAAAAAAAAGAAAAAGAGGAAAAAAAGAACAACAGAAAAAAACCCTAATCTTATATTATATTAATTAAATAATTACACATATAGTTTAATCTAATTAGAGCTCTCTTTCACACATTATTTTTCAGACGCATCCGTCTGCAACTGGAACGGTTTACTGAAGTCAGGGCACGTTAATATCGGGGCCGATACCAGCTTCTCTTTAATTGTATCCAGTGCTTTCTGCTGTTCTTCTCCGGGATTTCTTTAAAAGATCCGTTAAAGGTTCCACTACAACAGAAAAGTGAGGAACAAACCTCCGGTACCAGGAGGCAAGACCTACCAACCGTCGGACTTGTTTTGTGGTCCTGGGAACTGGGTAATTTAAGATAGCGGACACTTTGTCGGGATCAACTTGCAGACCATTTTTATTCACCACGTATCCGAGGTATTTCAATTCGGGGCGACAGAAGCTGCACTACTCCCAGTTAATAGCAAGATTAGCCGCAGAAAGTCGCGTGAAAACTTTCTCTAGAACCGCAAGATGTTGTTTAAAGTCCGGTGTCACAATGACGATGTCGTCCAAATAGACAAACACGGATTGCTCGAGGTCGGCCTCCAACACTTGGTCAATCAGCCGCTGCCAGGTGGCAGGTGCATTATGCAATCCGAAGGGCATGCGTACAAAGTGGAATAGTCCTCTCCCAGGGACTGTAAACGCCGTTTTTTCACAACTCGACTCAGCCAATGGTATTTGCCAGTATGCAGACTTAATGTCAATTGAACTTAAATATTTACCATCTCGCAGCCGATCCAGGATGTGTGAGACATAGGGGAGCGGGTAGGCATCCCTTTTGGTGACGCTATTTGCGGGTAGTCCACGCAAAATCTGTTGGATCCATCCAGCTTTTTAACTAAAACGACAGGTGAACTCCAGGGGCTTTTTGAAGGTACAACAACTCCTTGGGCAAGCATGTTGTCTAGTTCCCGATTCAGTTCACCTTGAACATAAGGGGATACTGGGTAGTATCGCTGCTTTATAGGCCTGGCATCCCCAGTGTCAATGACATGATACACTGCCGCCGTGCATCCTAAAACGGTTGGTTGCTGGCTTTTCCATTTACCCACTAGTTCCAGAAATCTCTCTCTCTGCGCTTGTTGTAGTAAGGAATGGCCAATCAAAACAGATTCATTGTTTCCCTCTCTTACCATATCACAGAAGTCTCAGAAGTCACAGAAGTACCTCGTCTCATATCTGGAACTATGTTCATTTTGCTCCAGAAATCCATTCCTAATATTGCCTCGCAGGTAAGCTGTTGGGCGACTAGAAAATCTATCATTTGGACTCGATTTGCGAGCTGAACTGGTAACCGAGCAATCCCCAATGCTATTAATGGTGATCCATCTGCCTGGGCTACTCGAACACCCTCTTTACTTTCAAGAGTCAACCCCAGTTCCCTGAAAATATTCCACGAACGTAAGCTCAGTAGTGACCGGGTAGCGCCTGAATCCAAGAGACCAATTAGCTTCCGCCCAAATATAGTAATTGTAAGATAAGGTCGGGTATCATTCCCTGAATTTGTTGCAAGGCTAAAGGGGCGCTGGAACATTTCTCGCACAGTAGCTAACCACGCCTGCCACTCGGTGGAATTTCTGTCGGACCGTAGGGGTTGGAACGAGTCTCGTCCGGTTAGGCTCGACCCCCAGACCTGTTTCCCGACCTGCGTCGACAACCACATTCGGTAGTATTGACCTCTCTCCGGCCACAAAAGGAGCAGAACGTCGTCTTGGGAGCAGTGCATTCTCGGAAAGGATGACCAATTTGATCACAATTCCAACACTGGCCCTTGTATCTCCGAGAAGTCGATGGTTTTGCTGCTTGTGGTAATGGTGGAGGTTCCTTTCTCCTAAAGGTCGAGGGCGAATTCCTAGTACCCACTTCGGCGACGCTCACATGACTCTTCCTACTCAGGGCCGTGTAAGCCAAATCTGGCTCCAGAAGAGCTTTTCTTGTTGGGGGAGGCCGATGAACGCTTGCTCTCCACCTACTTTCTTCCAGTACTCTCCCTTTAGCCAGCAGCTCCTTGATCGATGTCACACTGTGAAGGGCTAAACGATCCAGGTAGAATGGATGCAAATTCTTCTGAATGACTTTGAGCATTTCCTGCTCCCTAGGGGTGGAAGGAAGGCGGTAAAAATAGTTCTTCATCACGCTGATGTACTGTCCGATACCTTCTTCTTCGCCCTGGGTTCGGGCACGTATCTCATCCCAAAGTCTGTCGGCGTAATCTTGCGGCTCATATTCATCCCGAAGTTCTTTTACCAACTCTGCCCACGTTGATACGTCTCTGCGCACCGCCTCATAAAACACAAGGGCTCGCCCTGTAAAAAGATCATAACCCGCATTTAAAAGGTCATCATCTGTAGCGTTTCTAGCTCTCTTTAAGTCCTCAACCATTTCTAAAAACCCATTCATGCTCATTCCCTCCCCGTCACCAGAAAATTTAATGCCCCACTCTCGGACTGGGATCAGTTTTCTCCTTATGCTTGATTGAGGTTCTTCTTTGGGAGGAGGTGTCGGTTCCCTATTACCTCGGCTCTGGGATCCTCCTTCGGCCCCAGAAGTTACCTTCATCTTCAACTCTTGCAGCTGGTCAAATAAAGTCAAGCATTCGTCCGAATAAACATCAATCTCCTCTTGTTCAGATGTCTTCTTGGAGGTAAGGCGACGGACTCTATTATAAACATGGTGTAATTTTGTAGAGAGCTTACGAATGTCCACCTTTTTCCCCTCTGCTGCATCCTTAAAAAGAGCTCGTACAATATCCAGTTTTCCCCCACATATAGACAGTTCTGAAGTAGGGTCTAAACCTTCTGGCCTTGGCGGAGAAGACTGCTGTTCTTGTTCAACGTTAAGTATTTGTCTTAATTTTTTCTTCATTTCCTCTAGGTCCATAATTTTACTATAACCCCTAATCATTAACTCGTACTCAAGTTCATCCCTCACCAGCCTACTTACATCCATATTTATTGAAAATCAGTTATTTAAAAAAAATATAAAAAACATTGATTCGCCCTATACCGCCTTATAAATAACAGGCACCACGTTGGGCGCCAAAAATGTTACGCCCCCTCCACAAGACTAGAGGGTCCCGTCTAGCTCAGAGAAGATGGGGGGAGTTCAGAGAGTTAGGGGAAATCTATTCCAAGAGGTTGTAGTTGGGCGCCACACTATTTTTGTGGAATAGTGAAACCTTTATCCTGCTCTAACGCCTTAAGGCAGGACAGAAAAATGAAAAGGGAAAAACATAATTATCAACGAAGCAACATAAAAAAAAAGGAAATAAAAGAAAGGAAGTGTCGGAGAAAGAGGAAGGAAGAAAGAAATGGAGAAGGAAAGGAAAGGTAGTAAGGAATTACCGAAATAACGTTAATAAAATAATAAAAATAAAATAGATAAATGAATTATATTCTGTCTTCGTAAATAAGTCCACTACAAAACCAAAAGGTCCCAATAACCTGAAATATTTCTTTATAATACTCGTATAACGAGTTATTACCATATAACAATTTAAATTACAATTTATTGGATCGCTGAGAAGCTGTAAATAAATAAAATGAAAAAAAAAAGTGAAAGAGGAAGAATAAATAAATAAAAAAAATTTTAAAACAAATTCCTGACGGTTGGGCCACTCGAACCTGTAATGTAAGTGTTGTCAGACCGCGCCTTAGCCCTCACAGCTACTTCTTTACCTGCTGGTCATCCGTCTTAATTTAATTAATACCTATCTGTTTAATGCTGTTAAGAAATTGGTTAGGGAAAAGAAAACAGGGAAATGCAATTGATTATTCACAGTTATACTCAGAGTACATGGCTTTAATAATTAAATTCTTCGCCTTTAAATACATTAAATCTTCCTCTCTTGCAATAATACAAATTAAAGAAAAGAAACCACTGAAACACTAACCTAATTATAACTATTTACATATGTACCATAAGAAAACATAAAATTTATCTCTCCAAAACAATTCAAAAGAAAAGAGAAAGTAAAAAAAAAGAAAAAGAGGAAAAAAGAACAACAGAAAAAACCCTAATCTTATATTATATTAATTAAATAATTACACATATAGTTTAATCTAATTAGAGCTCTCTTTCACACATTATTTTTACACCCAAAAATCGAGTCTTTCTGGTTCAATTTTAATTAATTTTATTCCCTTCCCAGGCCTGGTTAGTAGACAATTATGAGGAATTATTTGCCCGAACACACAAAGACACAGACTACTTGCAGTTTCTTTTTTTCCTTTTGAAACCTCGTATCCTGGCTTCTCCTCTGCCCTCCCGCAAAATCCTCTTCCGAGTTTGAAGCTGGTGCTTCCTTTAGGAGGGTGATTGATCCACGCAGCGTGAAACCGGGTTTTTACCTTTTTTTCCTTACCCTAGGGTATTACCTTCTCTTCTCTCTCTCGTAACCTGTTTGTAACCTCTCTTGTTCTCCCTTTTCTTTCCCTAATTTCCCCTCTGCGCTCCTCTTATTCTTCTTCTTCACTGCTGAGCCCCTTCCTTTCTACTTTTTATTTTCTACTTACATACTTAATCCTAAACCTAACATAAAGTGAACTTATCCTAAACCTAACTTAGAGTAAACTTATCCTAAACCTAACTTAGAGTAAACTTATCCTAAACCTAACTTAAGCTAAACTTATCCTAAACCTACTTACTAACTTACAATTAACCTAATTCTAATACCTAACCACTATCTCAACAGCTTTTTAACAAGTAAATTCTTGGGGGGGCGAGCGCGTAAAATTTGTTACAGCGTAACACATAGTTAAGATTTACCTACGTTTTAACGTCCCCTGAGTCCGAACAATTGGTTTTCTAGAAATTGGTGAGTGTATGCGCGTGCGTGTGTCTAGACAGCATACTCAAAAAACGGAAAATTGCAGGAAGTTCATGCTTGATATTTCACTTAATTTTCATGGTGAAAATTGGTAAACCGAAAGTGCCACTTTTTTACTGAATGTTTTCCAGTGTTTTGCGACTTCCTCGAAAAAGCCTTGTAACCATTTTTTTTTTTTAAACACATAAACACATACAAAAGGAAAAACTTTTATGTGCAACATTTCTTCATAGCTTTTCGTCATATTTCATCAACATTTAAGGAGGCTGTTGGTGGATGGGCGGGATTATATTTTCTTCTAAAGTGCTATGTTAATTTATTATACAATTCTGTCTTCATATAATATTAATCAGATTTTAATATGTTGCCAAAATTCTCAGTTAGAAGAGAAATCTGTTGACCGGAAGTGTAACTTCACTGACCAGTTTTTTGTTTTTTCAATTTCCTACGAGTTTCTCCATACAACGCTGATGGATTTTCATTAAGCTTGATATCACTTTTAGCTCAAACTTTTACCGGAAAAATTCATTTTAGGAATTTTGAGAGCGGGGAAATTTTATGCTTTCCTCAAGGAAGTCGTGTTATAAATTTTAGTCTCCAATTCCCTGTAAATCGAAGGCAATTAAACATATATTATGAATTATATGTTTGAAGAGAAAATTTAGGATAACTTTAAATTATTTATTAATATAAATAAAAGTATATTAAGATTTTATTTAATATGTGAATTAAGAAAAACATAAGGGAAAGGATTAGCTAAGTGGTTAACGCGTTGGACTCCTACGCGGAGGTCCCGGGTTCGAGTCCAATACTATTCTTAGACTTTTTTCTTCCTAGGAACCTCTACAGCTTACTGCTTGGTGATGGACAGTGTTGTCTGTAGCGAGAGGACACTGTCCGGAGGCCGGCAGTAAACTGAGAAAGCTCCGGGCGCTAATGACCACAGATGTTGACGCGCCTTAAATTAAAAAAAAAAAAAAAAATGAAATAAAACCGGTTAGTAATAAAAGTATTAAAATTATGACTTGACAACAACTCTTCTTCAACCGTATAAGTTATAACTAATTAAGGAAGTTACCAAAATTAGTTCATACACAATCATATCCAAAATTACAAACTTTATAGATGCCTATAAAACAGGTATCCAGTTATTGTTTTAATTATAAGATTATTAAAATGAAAGAAACAAAACAAAAAAAATTGTGTTTTTTTGATATATTAAGAAATATTTTTATTGAAATATTGAAGGACATTACGTTCTAATTATTAATGTTTCGGATGCGATCTTTCCAAAAATCAACAGACCAAATCAGCTGACCAAAATAATATATATTTTTTAAAATATTTTCGCAAGGTTGTTTAAATTTCAACATCGTTTCCATTGCAGAATTATCTGTAAATTTAATATGTACCTAAATTTGGTAATAAAATACCATCTTTGAAATGATATTCAAGCAGCCCTTAAATCCTTATGTTTAGTAGTTATAAAAAAGAATAAAAAAAAAGTAGCAACTTTTCTGTTGTTACTTTCTCTTACAGCAGTAACAGTGACACGATTTTCCCTTATTGCAACTTGTTTAGGGAATTTGAGAGAATAAGGAAGGAAATAAGATGGGGAGGGCCTACTTTTTTGGATTCAATAACAAGGATCCAATTTATAGCATAACAAAATAATAAGAGAAAATATTTAACATATGTGCAGCATTTTGAAAACTTAAACAATATAAAATACTTTTAAAATTAAAGTTTAATAACCTTATTCTTTAAAAACTTTATCTAATGTTTTCATATATTGGACAAACAAACAAACAATGTAATATGGAATCTTATTATTTCATCAGAATTTTATAATATTCCTCAGATATGATAGTATAGATGTTTCCTCTATAATATAGGATAATTTTCATTGATGATGCCACTTAGTTGTGTTACTATGTATAATTCATGGATTAAATTGTCTGTTCAACATTATGTTTTTGTAATGGGAAGTTCTACGAGAGGGCAACTGTTCTGTCTCCGTCTTAACTTTAACTTTACTTCTTGGTTTTATAGCAAAGGAGCTGCTCTATATGATTGCAACGCATTCCTTGATCAATCTTCAAGAAAACTTGAAATAAGAAAGTGATAGTTTAGGACGGTGTGTCCTCTTAATTAGACTTTTCATTTATGAACACCCTCTTTCCCTTACATCCTCACTTATCCATACAAAAATGTAAAAAAGCTAAATAATCAAATAAATCTAATGACATCTGATATTTTATCCTTCGTAGCATGCATATTCCTTTTATTACTAACCCCGATTTCGGATTTTCATCCATCGTCTAAGCAATTTCATATAGAGAGTTCACTTCAAAGCAATCAATGCAATGAACTTGCGTTCTACACGAACTTGGTGAATTTGACTGACGATGGATGAAAATTCGAGAAATCGGTTAGGAACAAAAGGAATATGCATGCTACGAAGGATAAAATATCAGATGTTATCCAGCATTGCAGACCCATCCACGTATTCAACAAATCTAATGGACATTTGTAACCTTTATTTTATTATATTTTACAAGATTTTCAGTTTCTCTTTTACAAATAAAAAGTAATATTTAAAAAAAAAGTTACCCAAATTAACTTTTAGTGAAAATACTTGAATTATTTATAAACTTTATGGTCCCAATGTGGCGCTTAATTATTTTAATGTAATTCTTGAGCTTGTTTCATGGATCCTAGTTTTTTGTTTAAAATCTAGTTCAAATGAAGACAGATATTTTTAGTCAGCTCAGGTAAAGTATCAATTCCCCACTACTTTTATTTTCACGTAATGCAGGTTCAACTAGACGTTTAGTTAAAAGATAATTTGTCCGCTACAATTGTTTCAATTACACTAAGAGAGAAAATCGTATTCGAAGCGAATCGAAAAAAAATTCTAATTACATTATGATTCAGAGAAATGATAATGGAGCGAATAAAACATACATCCAACATGATTTTTAAAATCCAAACCTATTCTCGACTTAACTAATTAAAAATGAAACATATGCGGAAGTATAAAAAATATTGTTACTTTAAAATGCGGAAGGAAGAGAATATAATGAACTAGATCTGTTTATTGAATGAATACATATTGTGTGCGAATAGGATTCTTTAATTAAGGATATACTTATTGTCTAAAGTTAATTGTGTTTTATACTAGTGGCCATGATACTCCAAATCATTATGACAACTTTAAGAGTGCTTGAATAATTTATTTTATAATTACAGTTTAAATTAAATTATACGTGTTTAGGTATCAAAAAAAAAAAATAATAATAATAAACTAAAAATAATTTAGATTCTGTTAAATTCAAATATACAAAATAAGGAGGCTTTTGTCTCACATTTGAAAAATGGACAATGGTGCATAAAATTAAAATTGAAAGTGGGCGCGAATCTTTTAAAACTATGAGCCCTTAGATTTACCAATTACTTTTATCTTACTCCTTATTAGAGAAATTAAATCATATCAAATGTTCGTAATTGAGTTTACACCGGAAATAGATGTTGTAAGGTCGCATTGAATACGAAAAAATTGTCTTCAATGGATGATCTCCGAAACGTCGTTTTTTTTAAGCAAACCACTGACGCGATCTCAGTCCCGAAAACTCAAATGTTTTTCACTTATATTTTTTTTTACTTAATCCTTCAATGTATTTTTATTTTGCTGGTTTTTAGGCCAACTGTAAAAAAATTGTTTGTCATAAAGTGTAAAACTGTTTTGCATAATTGATTTCACTTTTTCGTTGCTTTGATATTTGACGTCATCAAATGACTCATTACAGGGTCCAACTAAACAAAAATCTGATATTGTGAGATTCGGGTATAAGGCGGATTTAACAATAGTTCTGTAACTGCAGTTACAAACAATGTTCTAAATGCTGATATTGCATCCTGCAACTGAAATTATACTGATTTTTGAGAATCATTCTATTTAGAGTGTTTTTGTTAAGACTACATTTTTCCTTTTTTTTGAATGAGGAAATAACCTTATTTAATGTAAAACTGGTTCTCAAATAAAAAGCAAAAATATATTTATAAATTAGCAAAGCATTTAATAGTCTCAGAGACATTTTCGTAGTAGCCTGCTTCATTTTGTGGTCATCGACCGATTTCGGGCGTTTGCCCATCTTCAGGATGCGTTTCTCAGACAGTGTGACAACTAGTCTTGACTAGTCAGTGTGTAAAACTGAATTTGCTCTGTGCAAGTCTGTGTTGTCACACTGTCTGAGAAACTCATCCCTGAAGATGGCGAACGCCGAAAACCGGTCGATGACCACAAAATGAAGCAGGGTACCACGGAAAATGTCTCTGATGCTTTCCAGTTATGCGGAACCAACCACCTCAACAACATTTAATAGTCCTTAATATTAAATTGGAATTTAGAATATCTTGAAATGACGTATAAAAACAAAGGACTTCAAACTAGTGTTCATGGAAAAATTTTGGGAAATTGTTAAGTTAACATGGAAAATTTCAATTTATTTATTCATAATTTTTGTAAATATTAAATAAAATCTATATATCTGTCTCTTATGATGTACACAATAAGTTAATGGTAGTACTAGACAGTAATGCTAATAGTGCTGCCATCAACAGAAGTGGTAGATATTAGAAATATTATTTTTCTGGTGTTTGTACAAGCAATTTTTTTTTGGTCACTTTCTGTATTATTTTGACATTGTCAGTCCATAGTTGCCATTGTTTGCCCCAAGGATTTCAATTTTAGAACATCATGTTATTTTTATAATAGGCAGTTAATTATTATGTTATTATAAATTTCTCCCCGTAGGGGGAAGTGGACTAGCCACTTCTTCAGGGATCTAGGCGTCCCTGCGGTATCCCAGCCTAACAACATTACAATATACATTCATACTGACACCCTTTTACACTACACACTACCATAGGACCTGCAGAGGTAGTTGATGTGTGCAACTACTTGGGTACAGCGCACCCACAGGTAAACTTGAGCTCCCCACCACACACACTCACTCACACCTGAACACTTGACATTTTACAGACGACCACACACACTGCATGAACAAGGACACGCACTCGTTGAGAGCTCGGAGTATAAATATCTCTCCCTCGTGCTTGCCGGCACGAGGCTTTGGGGCTAGGGTGGAAAAGGGGATCCTGGGCATTGAGGGAGGCGACGACCTGCGGGCGTCCGATCCCAACACATGTCTTTGGCCTCGGCTTCACCCGAGAGCTCTACCTGGGGGATAGCCCGACTCCAGGAAGGCTAGGGAATTCCGCCTCAGGCGGGTTCCTAGTGTTAGGAGGGGGGCCGCGGGGGCGCGGGTCGATGCTTCAGTGTTGGAACGCTGTCTTCCGCGGCACCTGACTATATCGAGGTGCGATGGTCTACCCGGATAGTAACCGGGTGCATTTGATCGTCCGAGGAGGCGGGACCACGGATCTCGATGAAATTTTATGATTGATATGGATAATCATAATTTTTCTGGGCCCAGCCCACCAATTTCTATTTCCCAATTTCCTCTCTCCAATCCTTTCCCTGCACCAACTAATCCTCTTCTTCCCACTCCAACCCAAAATGTTCCTGTCACCATCCCCTCTACTTCCACCACCCTCCAGTCTCCCATTCCCTCTAACCAATCGAATCTAACTGGCTTCAGACCTGGCATGGACACTGACAACGACAACGGAAAACTTTCTTCTGGGATGCAGTTTACGCTGCAACCCTACAACCCTTCTTCTCCACCGAGGAAGAAAGCCAAGGGAGGCCACAGGAAGACAAGTGAGGTAAGTATAAAATTTATTGATTTAGATGAAGATAATTGGGATCGATTTTTTATAGTTAGGAAAAAAGAAGGGACATTCTCAAATGAATGTTCGTTCAAACTGCATAAGTTTATTAAGAGTATTATAGGGAAAACGAGAACTGTTAGAAAACTCAATGATGGCTCTATTTGCATAGAAGCTGAGAATCGTATACAAGCTAAAGCCATCTTGAGTTTGCAAAAATATATGGAAGCTGAATTGGAGACAAGTCCCCACAAGAGGTTAAACAGCTCACAGGGTGTGATTACTTGTTGGGACTTTTTAAACAGCTCAATTGACGACATAAAAGAGGGTCTGGCAGAGCAAGGGGTAATAGAGGTGAGGAGGATAAAGAGAAGACAGGACGGGTCCCTAGTGGATACCGCTTCTCTTGTCCTCACCTTCGATCGTCCGAAACCGCCACAGACGATAGATGCAGCTTTCTACAAGCTTAAAGTGCGTCCCTACATCCCTTCACCAATGAGGTGCTTTAATTGTCAAAAGTTCGGACACACATCTATAAGATGTAAAGCTACTGATGCGGTTTGCATACGCGGGAAACTCAAGCATGAAGGAGAGTGTACACCGCCAATAATATGTGTAAACTGTGGCGGAGACCATACTGCCAGATCCTCGGGGTGCCCGACTCTAGTGAAGGAAAAAGAAATACAGAAAATCAAGACACTACAACAATTGCCCTACCATGAGGCTAAGGCAATTGTTGAAAGTAAATCCTACGTTTCCAAAGAAGTTACCTTTGCTGAGAAATTGAGGGCACCCACTTCAGTGGCACAATTTTTAGCCCCTGCCCAGATTCAAGGGCAAACAATCAAAGGTTCTTCCCCCGCTTTAAGGGGAACCATTGTTAAGGTGGGAGAAATCCCGCCACCCAATTTCTCCCCTGCCATAAGGGGAACTGCTATAAAGGTGGGAGAAATCCCACCACCAAAACAAAATCCCCCTTTGGGGGTTCTGGTAGCCGACAGGCTACTAACAACCACTCCCACAACCAGTGGGTGTGGCACAATGGTGGGATTAACCCCACCTAAACAAATGGCCCCCTCCGAAAGGGAGTGGAAGGTGGTGAGCCCACCAAAACGCTCTCCTAGGAGGAAAGAAGGTACATTTTTATTGCCATCACCCTTCCCAATAAGGAGAAGGGTGAAAATTGCAAAAGGTCTTCAAACGTCCTCCGGCGACAGTGTCCGCTCTCCAAAACAGCAATGGCTGCAAATGGGGACGGACATTGAAGCCTCAGAATCGGAGGGAGGGAATACGTCAGACCAACCTCCTAGGCGAAGAAAGAAGGGTTGGCCCAAGGGCAAACCCAGGAAAAATTGTGCCACTGATTAAACAGACGATTATTATGATTCAGCATCCATATCTCATAAATTATGTAATTTGTTAATACATGTAACACTTTTAGTAAAGTCAAAAATAATATAATAATTCTTGTAAATATGCTTTCGTTAGGTATTAGAAAGATTCTGCCAGGTAATATCTTCAAATATATATATGTGTGAGTCCATTCTTCAATGGAACATGCGGGGCTATACGAGTAATATAGGAGGACTACGCCGAATGGTGGCGGAACAACGTCCTTTTGGGTTGTGCCTCCAGGAAACAAAGATTCGTCCAGGGCAATTTTTGAGAATCCCTGGGTATGTCGTATATAGCAAAGAGGTACAACCTGCCCCAGGTGGGAGGGCGCACGGTGGTGTGGCCGTCTGTGTACGGGATAATATCTCCAGCAGACGGCTAACCCTGGAAACTAACCTACAAGCTGTTGCCATGCGCCTAGCCACACCACTGCAGATCACGTTAGTCAGTATATACCTGCCGGATATCTTCTGGCGGAGGGGTGATCTGGAGAATCTGCTCTCGCAGCTCCCTGCCCCGGTGTTGTTGATGGGAGACTTCAACAGTCACAACACCTGGTGGGGGTCAGTTAGAACTGATGCTCGAGGCAGAACTCTTGAGGAGATTATAGACAACGCTAATATGACCCTCCTCAACAGTGGTGAAGCAACACATTTTAATGCACATTCGGGTGACTTCAGTGCAATTGACCTGAGTATGGCATCACCCACCGTTGCAGTTCGCTTTGAATGGACCACACTAGATGAACTATACTATAGTGATCATTTTCCAATCTTAGTATCGACCTCCATCTCCAGGTCAGATTATATCATACGTTGGAGATACGACATCAAAAGGGCAAATTGGCCTGCTTATTGGCCGCCAAAGTGGTGACACCCATCCCTACAAGGAATGTCACCCAAAATGCAAGTATATTCACAAAGGCGTTGATGCATGCTGCCGGCAGTACCATACCTAGGGTTGGCGGGAAAATCGCAAGACAACCCGTCCCCTGGTGGACTCCGGAGTGCAAAGCAGCCAATGCGGCAAAAAAGCAGGCCATGAATAAATTTAAAAGGTATCCGACGGAGGAGAACTTAATAAAATTTAAAAGACTTAGAGCCAGGGAGAGGCTTATAATCAAAGAAGCAAAAAAGGTGACCCTCACCTCCTATGTGTCAAAGATTTCTACATCTACGACGTTAAAGGAGGTGTGGGATAAGATAAGATCCCTCTCTGGTGGGCGCTAAATCCCGTCGATACCAGCCCTAAAAATTAACGCTGTCGTCGCCACTGAGCCGAGAGACGTGGCTGAGGCCTTCGCCAGACACTTTTCTCAAGTTTCCAGTACACAAGGTTACTCAGCCGAATTCCTCCGGCGAAAACGTGACGCGGAGAGGCAGCCACTCGACTTTGAAACCGCCATCAATGAAGCTTATAATGAACCGCTGACCATTCAAGAACTAGAAAACGTTTTAAAGACATGTAAAGATACTTCTCCAGGCGTGGATGGAATCCCATATGCCATGATTAAAAATATGAACACAATTGGAAAGGAAAGCCTTCTTAGGTTATACAACAGCATATGGGAGACCGGTCAAACCCTGATGGTTGGCGGGAAGCAGTGATTGTACCGATCCCAAAGAAGGGAAAGACCCTAGTGATCCCTCTAGTTACAGACCTATTTCGTTGACCACCTGCTTGAGTAAGGTCCTCGAATCTATAATCAATTATAGATTAATATATGCTAGAAACAAGAGGATTTTACAGCCAGCATCAAGCGGGATTCCGCAGATATCGTTCCACGTTGGATCAGGTGAGCCGTCTCGAGGTCTATGTGCAAAACGCATTTATGCGTAGAGAGCATGTGCTGGCCGTGTTCTTCGATCTTGAGAAGGCTTACGATACCACGTGGAAATATGCGATTTTGCGGAAGTGTCACGAATGGGGGTTGAGAGGGAAACTGCTGAGGTTCCTCCGTGGCTTTTTAGAGTCACGCAGGTTCCGAGTGCGACTGGGGTCGGTACTTTCGGACCCACATTTTCTTGTGAATGGAATACCTCAAGGGTCGGTACTGAGTGTCACATTATTCACGATGGCGGTTAATTGTCTAGCCGAAGTTGTAGGTGACCCTCTCCAAGTATCTTTATATGTTGATGACCTCGCACTTTATTTATCAGGGGCTGATCTCTGCGAGGTCAAAGAAACCTTACAACAGGCAATAGACAGAGTGGCTGATGAGGCTTCTAGGAACGGATTTAAATTCTCTAGGACAAAGACGGTGTGCCTACACTTTCGCCGGTTGAGGCATGAGCATAGCCCTCCCAGTTTGTTTCTGGATGGCACACCAATTCAATATAAGGAAAGCATCCGATTCCTGGGCCTCATATTCGATACTAAGTTAACCTGGCAGGATCATATAGACTATATATGTAAGAAAGCAAGGAGAACCCTCGATATTTTAAAATTTCTTGGCAGCTATAAATGGGATGCGGAGAGGGAGATCTTAAAGCGTATCTTTATCGCACTTACTCGCTCCAAACTGGAATATGGAGCCCCAATATATAGCTCAGCGCGCAAGTCACGCCTGAAGTTGTTAGATAGAATTTACAATGAAGGCATTAGGTTATTCACAGGCGCCTTCCGTAGTCCTTTACAGAGCCTCTACGTAGAGTCGGGGATGCTACCACCTCAGCTTAGAAGAGAACAGCTTACCCTGACCTACATTGCCGGAATATGGGGAAAGCGGTTTCATCCGTTATTTCACACCATATTTGAGAGCCCACATGAACAAGAATTCCGCCATCAACGTACGCGGACGCGACCTCTCGGGGTCCGAGCTCTAGAAATGTTAGAAGCGGAAGGAATTGAGTTTGGGCCAGTGGAGGGTTGGGGCTTTGCTCTCTCACCTCCCTGGTTATTACCTTCCGCAAGCGTTCGCATGGACCTGGCAATATACAAAAAAGAAGAAACACCATCCGTCGTCTATAGACAAAACTTGTTACAACTATTAAACTTCTATAACGATTTCCGACCTATCTTTACAGATGGGTCGAAAATAGGCGACGGCGTGGGTAGCGCCGTGTACACGGAGGGAGTTACCCTCAGTTGGACACTCCCTCAGTATGCAACCGTGTACACAGCGGAGATGTTCGCAATTTGCCAGGCCATAAACTTGATCAAAGAAAAAAGATATAATAAGTCACTAATATTGGCGGACTCATTAAGCGTATTAATGGCTCTCCGGGATAAATTCTCGACAGACCCAATGGTCATAAAGTTATACAATTTGCTGTTTCAACTAAGCGCACATGGTCAAAGGGTGACGTTCGCCTGGGTGCCGGGCCACATTGGTGTGTCCGGTAACGAAAAGGCGGACGAGGCGGCCAAATGAGCTGCCTCTAGTTATACTGAAGTTGTCACACCTGTGCGTCCCACTGACTTACAAATTTTCATGAAAAATCTTATAAATAAAAAATGGCAAAGTCAGTGGGACAGGACAAATGAAAAATTAAAAGAAATTAAGCTATGTGTGCGAAATGCTACAGTCGAGAACTTCCCGCGGCATGAATCAGTTATACTTACGAGGCTAAGGATTGGTCACACACGTGTGACACATGGGCACCTCCTTATTGGTGAAAGAAGACCGAGGTGCCCTCGATGCCGAGAAAGGCTAACGGTGGCACATGTGTTGGTAGGATGTCAGGCTCTGCATACACAAAGGGAAGGAGCAGGCCTGCCATATGACAAGCGCGCTATTTTACAAGAAGGCTACTACAAGAAGGCTCCTTACACAAGGAGGCTATTTACTTATTTAAGATCTATAAATGTATATAATAAAATTTAGGTTAGTACTTAGATTAGGTGAATCTGGGTGAAGGAATATCGAGTACTTCACCCAATTAGGTTAGTTTATTTATTATAAAGGGGAAAGGAATATCGAGTACTTTCCCCTTGTGTGAATGAATAGTATGAATGAATCATTAGCCTGAATGTATTTATTTGCGAAAATGTATTTATAAGCGTGAATGTATTTTATTGGTCTGAATGTATTTATTGGCGAGAAAGTATTTATTAGGATGAATGTTTTTCTTTTAGTAGTTTGAATGTATTTATTGGCGAGAATGTTAGCATGAATGCTTAGAGTAGGTTTTCTTTTATCAGGGGTTGAAAGAAAATTTATAAAAGTATTTCAACCCCATAGCTTTAAGTTAAACTTAATTGATCATTTTAAGATGTGCAGGAACATTAGTTTAAAGTACTGCACATCCAACTTGTACAGTACATAGCCTCTTCCACGATATTATTGTATTATAATAAATTATTAATTAAAGATAGCAATTTAATTATTTTGTAAATAATACTCTTAATAAACACCTTTATTATATATAGCTTAATGAATAAACAGTAATTTTGTTACATTAGAGTCGACCCCAGTTATTAATAAAATAAGGGATGGCACAAACAATAATCCCACACTCTCCCTCGTCGACTAGATCGATGATATAAGAAGGGATGTGTGGGTAGATCCTCGAATACCTGTGGCTCCCCCCTGCCTTGCTGAGCAAGGTGTTGTGTGTGGAAGCCACACAGGTTAACCTGTGCCATCCCAGCTCGAGTGGCCATAGAACGAGAAAGCTTAAACGAGTGGAGGCGCTAATGACCACGGCAGTCGATGCGCCGGAAAAAAAAAAATTATAAATTTCTCTTACAATTTTCTCATGGTATAAGCGGGAAGTATTGCATGTCAGTTTTCAAAATAGAGTTATCACTGGAATAAATATTTTGAGGACCCCTGAGGACGAAAAGGTGGTTTTTGAAATGTTTGTGTGTGTGTGTGTGTGTGTGTTTATGGTCCCCCTATGCCGCAACAACAGCCCATGAAGAGCTAAGGCTTGCTAGACGGCGATTTGAATAGAGGGGGCGTGTGGTAAGCACCTAGGGCCGGCCTTCGCTAACTAGGGCGCTACTAACTGTAGCTTCCCACTTTTTATCACATTCATCAACACCGACTTTGCCCTCACGGGAATCGAACGCTGAATTCTCGCACGAAAGGCGGTGTGCTAGCCACTAGACCAACGCGGAAAGATTGTGTTTATGGTGAGTATCTTAAATTGCAAGTAGAAACGACTCCTGGAATAAGGATTAGGAATAAAGAATAAGTCAGAATCCTCAGACAAGAAGTATTTGGAAAAACTTAAACAAAAATCATTCAGTAAAGTCACACTTCCGGTTGATAGATTTTGCCCGAAACCTTCGTGTCGGATGCGAATGAACAGAAAATCAAGTTGGCACTTCCTGTGATGTTTTGCTTTTGAAATCTTTTATTCACATACACTCAGAGGGCATCTCTGCAAACCTTTTTATGTACTTTGTCTTAGTAGCGGTAAGAGGAATTATTGCCATCATGTAAAAGAATCAACAAATAATCAAAAAATCAATCAGAATAGGCAACTAAATGTAAAACATTTTTAGTCATCAGATTTACTTTTTTAACGATTATTAAAAAAAGATTTAAATTCTTTTTATAATGGCGCTACAGTTTGATTTTAATACTCTACATACTGTGGTAAGCTTGAAATTATTATCTCCAAAAAGATATTAAATTAATATTTTATTAATTACTCAATTCTTCTGGCTTTCTTCAAGGTGGTATACTTGTTCCTCTATTATGTACAATCTACATTGCTGACTTTCCCCTCCAATCATTTAAATAATCCGTTGATGATATTGCATTTCATTCTTCTAATAAAAGTTGATCCAGCAAAAGTTAACCCGAACATTGCGGTTTATGTTTAAGCCGCCTATAAATTTATTTCGTTAATCAAAGAGGAAAGGTTAATGAAAACAAATGCCGCTACATAACCTTCAATCTTAACCGAAAAAGAACAAATAATTCTCCCAGTTTATACGGATTCACCTTTCTGATCTTCTCCCGGCTAAAAAACGCGTGATGTCACGGATCTTTACTTCGATACAAGTGACTAGCATGTAAGATTGTAGTTGCTCCAGTACAGACTTCATCACAGGACTGGAAATGATAAATAACAGCATTTACTCACATTTCCAGAGGAGGACTTAAACTGTGTGTACAGCAAAGTGCTTCAGCTGGAACCATCATCTCTTAATCAAAAGTCATAAGTAATGATTGCTTGTGCTTATTTAGTGATAACATTTGCCCGATCCAAACGATTTCTCGGCGCCCATTCTTCCAGTATTTTGCCTAGCTTTGCCATATCAAATTCCTTTCAAGTCACTGATAAAACAGTTAGATCACTAGACTTGCACAGAGAAAAATTAGTTTATACACTTAAGCTGTTAATCACAGGAGTGTATAAACAGATTTTTGCTCTGTGCAAGTTGTTTTATCGTACTGTTTTTTTTATCAGGACATCCTAATGATGAAATCCGGGCGATGACCAACAAAATGAAACAAATTTACTATCACGAAAAATATTTCTGTTAAAGAAAATGTGTTTTACAACTTAGTTGGCTCACTTTTTGCAATTTGCCCTACCTACTTCAACAAGCTTACCTTGAAATGGGAATTCACTTGAAAAAATGCGACTAAGGAGTGCATAATTTAGGAACAACTGTGATTGCCCGAATTTATTCTCACATCAATCCTGCCTCATTTATGAATGCAGTGTCAGGGCGCTTTTCACCACATCGTCTACAGGAGGGTTAACTTAGAGGAAAAAAGGGCGGGTGGCAAATTGTGTTTAACACCTTCAAACCATTTAACCAAGAACATAAGGTAAAATTTTGTTGTTTTTTTCTCTCTCTTTCATTGTCTTGGTAACAGTTTGTGTTAACGTTACGGTGCGGATGATGCTCCCCAGAGAATTCCCTTAAAGAACCCTACATTGTGCCTAAGTTTGTGGGTCCCTTGAAGATGTACTTTCAATATTATCCTTTATCAAACACACACACAATCCTTTTTCAGTTAATCATTAAAATTTTACTAAAGGTTTAAAAAAAAAATTATTGTTCATGGAGTAAATAACTTCCTTATAACTTCATGTACATATATAATGAAGTTTAGTGCATAGAGATTACAGTGCTGCAGACAATAGCAATTCAAAAATACGATAATAATAAACATTACGTCGTTAGTAAAGACATTTTTAATCCAAGCCACTTCATTCAACTGAATTCATTATTCAAGGTAATTTATACGTATAGAATATTAAATAACTTTAATATTTTATTTTGATGTTTTGCAGGAAATGATGTCAAAAATATGTACCATCTTTCTTCTTTTTTTTAACCTTTCATTATTTGTATTTTATTAAGACACTTTTCTACATATAATTGTAAAAATGTAATAAATTTGAACTTTTTAATCTAATGATAAATGATTTAAATAAATGAAATATTACCGCAACATATGCGTATTTCTATGACATAATATCACTGCGTTAATTACCCGAATTTTACATAAAGGATACTGATTATTGTAAAAAAATAACGTATAATGCTTATTTTTTTTCAGGCTGGCCTTAACGTCCAACTATCAAATTAGGTGTCGTGTGGCGGGACTGAAAGCATTTATTTTACCATTAACATTTTTTAAATGAATATAAAATTTAGCAGTTATACGCGAGACTCCAAATGGGCACCTCCCATTTACAAGTCCATGCTAATATCCACTACACCAATACCCGCCCCTAGTTTGTATCTAATTAATATGGCAAAATATTTTTGTATCAGGTGATAGCTTAAATGGAATTTCAAGTTTTTATTCACTTCCTACTCGTTTTTTTTGTTTCTTTGAGATATTTAGTCTGACTAATTTGCTAACCAAAATTTTTTTCATATTTAGAGAAACTCAAAATCTTAATATATATTTCCATTTCGAATATTTGACAAAACAACTTCGTCTTTCTAATAGTGAAACCAAATATTACATTTTTAACCTATTTTATTTTTTGAGTTTTTTTTGTTTGAGTGTATGCACTATTAGGAAATAGATTTTATTTTATAATTATAGTTAGTCTGAAAGTTAAACTTTTTTATAAATTTAAACTAACTATAGTTATGAAAAATTAAAAAAAAAACTACTTTAATGAGATATTTATAAGACAATAACCAGAGAAGTTTTTAAAGAAAAAAAAGAATTCTTTGTTGCTCTACGGTTCGTTCCATTGCCGTATAAATATCTCATTATAATTTTAAGTCTTGACGAATTGAAAATAATTGTTTTGATTTAACAAATTTTAATATTTTACTATAGTTGTAGGCTAATATTTAAAAAAAAAATATATATATATTGTAATAGGTTGTTTTTCTTTATAGAAATACTAATTTTTTTTGGTCTTGATATTTTTTTTTTTTTTATTCCATCTTACAAGCAATCTCAACGTTTCGGCATCTAGTTATGCCATTTTCAAGAGAATTGACATAAACTAGTTACATATAAATCAGTATTGCAAATAATTAATTATGTGAAATTAAATGGTAAGAAATGTAAAATAATAAATTATATAAAACAATAGAAAAACAATTTGAAATAGTCCAAAAAAATTTTTGTAACAAGTTCCAATATTCACCTGCTGAGGTTACCAAAAAAGACATATCTTTTTCCCCTTCCTCTAGTTATGTAAACATATTTTTTTTCTTAAGTGTGTTATTTTTTGACGAATTAAATAAAAAATAATAATTTTTTTCAAACTAACGTAAGAAGGAAGGGGAAATGCGTTTTTTTTGTAGCCTCAGTTGGTGAATGTTAATACTTGTTTTAAAAAAAACATTTTGTTTTGGACTATTTCAAATTGTTTTCACTTGTTTTATATAATTTATAATGTATAGTTGTTACCATTTCAATTTTCACTTAATTATATTATTTGCGGTACTAATGTATATATAGCTAGTTTATGTCTATTCTCTTGAAAATGGCATTACTAAACGCCGAAACGTTAAGACTGATCATAAGATGGAATAAAAAAATTATAAAAAAAAAAATGAAGGCTAAAAAATTGGTATAAAGTTTTTATAACAACTTATATAAAGTTTTCAACAAATTTTGATAAAAAACAAATTATCGTTTGTTGCGTAACTAATTAGTGTATATTTAGAACAGTATTGATTAAATTATATAATTTTTTAACTTATGTATTATTAATGTATAACTGTTTAATGTATATGTCTGCGCGGCAGACACCCAAGGTGCGGTGGCGAGCGTACGCCAAGAAGTGGAATGAAACAACAGTGGAAAGAAATGAAAATGAGACTTACCTTTAGCTGACGGTGAGTGATGAGTTGAAGGCTTGACGCTAAAGTGATAGGCGGACTGAAGAAGCAGGAGGTGGGTATGTGTGTGAATCAGTGTGAGTGCAGGTGTGCGTATGTATGTGTGTAGTTTGGCGAAAGAAAGATTTGAGGAGAGAGGAAGGGGGGTTAGAGTGCTTCGTGGAAGCAGGTGAAGTGGTTGATGGTACTAGAAGAACCCAGGCGCGGAAGGTGAATAATTCTTCACTGGTGGCGAGGAAAGAGATTCTTGCGTCTCACGGAGACAGTAAATAATTAACTTGAACGCGAAGGCGCGAATAAGGCGAATAACTGATTAAGGTGAAGTAAAGGCACTGGCAAACACACGTTCACTAGGCGAGGTATAAGGAGCAAGTGAAGTTAAGTTTTTTGAGGAATACAGAAGGTTTGAAGGGTAAGGGAAACGGAAATAACGCGCGCAGTCCGAAGATGAAAGGTGCCGCCAATCCCCCACCAAAATAGAGAGAGAGAGGGAAAATGCGGGGAAGCGTGGGAACGCGGCGGAAGATGAAGGAAGAAACAGAAAAATTATAGGTTGGAAAGTAGCAGGGGATTAAAGTCCAACATAATAAACAGGGCAATAAATAAAATAGAAATATGGAGAAATAAAATGAAATATACACCTCAAAGGCGCCGCGACCGAACATGCCGCCCGCCCTGAAGACTTGGCTTCAGTGTTCATTGCGTAGGGAGCGGACAGAGTTTGGCGAGTGACCGGCGTAGGATGCCGGAAGCGGTATGAACGTCAGCGACGCGACTGACGGAGTCACGGCCGGGATGGAGGGCGATGATGCGGCCTAAAGGCCATTGGCGAGGCGGAACATTGTCCTGGTGAACGATGACAACGGTGCCGGGTGCGACCTCCGTAGCGAGAAGAAGCCACTTGGCACGTTGTTGGAGCGTGTGGAGATACTCCTGACGCCAGCGCTTCCAGAAGTCCTGTTGAATACGCTGGGTCAGGTGCCACCGGGACAGGCGATTAATATTAACGGCGGTAACATCGCGCTCAGGAGGCGCGGTAAGAGGGCGGAAAACCAGAAAATGGCCGGGCGTGAGGGGTTCCGGATCGTTCGGGTCGGAAGAGAGGGCGCACAGAGGGCGCGAGTTCAGGATCGCCTCAACGTCGGTGGTCACAGTGAGCAGTTCCTCGTAAGTGAGGCGCTGGTCACCCACGACGCGGGTGAGATGGTGCTTGGCGGACTTAATAGCCGCTTCCCAGAGGCCTCCAAAATGAGGACTGGCCGGGGGGATGAACCTCCACTCAATGCCAGCGGAAGCGGCGGCGCGACAGACGCCTTGTTGGTGACGTTCATCACCCAACAGGCGACCGAGTTCCCGAAGTTCGTTGTGGGCTCCGACAAAGTTGGTGCCATTGTCTGAAAAGATGGTGGTCGGGAGCCCACGGCGAGCGGTGAAACGGCGGAAGGCGGCGAGGAAGGCGGACGTAGAGAGCTCCGACGCGATCTCGAAGTGTACGGCGTTGGTGGTGAAGCAGATGAACGCCACCAAGTAACCTTTAGTGACCACCGCGCCGCGGAGGCGGGCGCTAGAGATGGCGAATGGGCCGGCAAAGTCAACGTCGGTCACGGTGAAGGCGGTGGCGGAGGTAACGCGCTGAGTGGGGAGGTTACCCATAGGTTGGATGACACGGTTTGGCGGTGAAGCATCGGTTGCACTTTCCGATGCGATGGCGGACTACATTGCGACCATCCAGGATCCAGTAATGGCGGCGGATATAGGAGTGGGTGGCGAGAGCACCGGCGTGTAGAAGGCGGATGTGGGCGTCGTCGATGATGAGCTGGGTGAGCGGGTGCTTCTTAGGAAGCAAGGCGGGATGAGCTCCTCGGGAAGGGCTTGGTCCCATTCCAGTTGGAGGCGACATAACTGGCGAAAGAACAATTTGGCGCGGAAGGTGACGGGAGTGAGCCACTCGAGGGGGTCGAAGATGCGCGCCATCTGGCTAAGAACTGTGCGTTTGGTGGAGGCGGGAGTGCTTAGGCGGACGGCGTAGAAAAAGGTGTCGGCGGTAGGGTTCCACCCTAACCCCAAAATTTTGAGGACCGGGTCGCGGTCCAGGCATAGGGGGTCCTCAGACGGAGAGAGGCGGCAATGGTCAGGCGGGAGGCCCTGCAGGAGGGCAGGAGAGTTGGAGGCCCATTTTCGCAACTCGAACCCGCCCGCCGTGAGCAGCTGCTGTAATTGGGCGCGTAGGGCTTGGGCTTCCGCCTCTGACGATGCGCCGGTGAGGACATCATCGACGTACACATCATGGAGGAGGGTGGCCTGGGCTTGGGGATACTTATCCCCATCATCCGTCGCTAGTTGGCGAAGGGTGCGTAGGGCGAGATAGGGCGCGGAGGATACGCCGTAGGTGACTGTGTTTAAACGGAAGGACGAAATGGGGTCTTGATCGGAGAATCGCCAGACGATGCGCTGGTAATCCCGCTGCTCGGGAGTGACCAGGATCTGGCGATACATTTGCCGGATGTCGGCGGTGAAAACGAAGGCGTGAAGGCGAAAGCGCAGAAGAAGCGTGGCGATGTCGGCCTGAAGTTTTGGGCCGGTAAGCAAAAGGTCATTCAGTGACCGGCCGTTAGAGGAGGCGCAGGAGGCGTTGAACACGACCCGCAACTTAGTAGGCGGGTCGTCTGGGCGATGAACCGCGTGATGCGGAATGTAGTATGGCGAATAAGAGGGCGGCGCGTCATCGGGACGCACGACTTCCATGTGGCCGCTGTCCAAATACTCGCGCATGAATTCGACATATGCGTCGCGTAAGGCGGGGTTTTGATTAAGGCGTTTTTCTAATCGGAGGAACTGGCGGGTGGCGACGGCGACGGAGATCCCGAGGTTGACATCAATAAGGGGAAGGGAGACGATATACCGTCCACTGGCGGAACGTTGGACGGAGCGGGAGAAGAGGTTCTCACAGGCGCGTTCGGCGGTGGTCAGTGGTAGATTTTCTGGCACTTTATCGACCTCCCAGAAGCGGCGGATTAGCTGAGTTAGGTCCTCCTCCTCACCTTGAGAAGAGCAAGGGGGCAAGATGCACGGAGGAATGGCGAGTGAGGCGGGTGTCTCCGGGACTACAGGAAGTGAGGCGGTGCTATCCTTCGACGGACTCTCAGCAACAGGAGGCGAATTCGATGGAAGGGCTGGCGCGGAGCGTTGGTGAGAAGTGCTAGAAGGGGGGCGCTCATTGTCACGGGTGGATGCGGTAAACCGTACCCGTTTCGCATACGGCAGAGGGCGATAAGGCCCATAAAGGACCCAGCCGAGAGTGGTATGAAAGGCGGCTGGGGTACGCAAGGTAGGCGGAAGCCTGCCCGGGAGAAGAAGATGGGGAAGGACATCATTCCCAAGGAGAACATCAATGTCTCCCGGTTTGTTAAACCGGCAGTCAGCGAGGCGAAGATGCTTCAGCCGGGCCCAGTTGACCGGCAGAGCCTGGTGCGGGGTGGGGGGAATGATGTGGTCAAGCACCAGCACGGATACGGACAGACGAGGCGGATCACCGGGGTGCAAAAGGGTGACGGTGGCACGGTAATGTGAGAGGGTGGAGGCGTGGGAACCTAGAGTGGCGATTCGGGAGTCCAAACGCTGGAGCGGTAGACGAAGGCGTTGAGCACAGGCGCGGGTGATGATAGTCACATGACGAGGATCGCGAGTGAGGTCACCATACGGAGGATTTTCTAGGCGCAGGCGAACGGTGGGCATGAGCACGGTGGAGGCGAGCGAAGTGGGGCGTGAAGCGGGAGCGACGGTCAATAATTTTGCACAGAGGGGTCAGAGAGGTACCGACTACGTGTGCGTCCACGGGAGGCGGGAGGCGATTGTGGTCTGGGATCAGCAATGAGAGGTGGCGGTGATGGGCAGACGGCCCACCGTATACAAGGCGGGGAGGTGCCACGCTCAGCCTCCGGATGAGGCGGTGAGCGCGAGGAGGAAGACGTCGATTGGCGCGGCGAGCGAGGAGGCGAAGGGCGCGGCGAGCGAGGAGGCGAAGGGCGCGGAGAGCTGGTTGAGGGCTCGGGCGAAGACGGATGACGAGGGGGGACGCTTTGGGAAGGGAGATGCAAGATGGTATGGTGGCGACGTCGGCACAGGTGGCACGTCTGTTCTGAGCGGCATCGCTCATGAAGCTGACCATCGGACAGACAGTTCCGGCAAACATGGTGGTTCAGAACAAACTCGCGCCGACGTCCCACGGGCATTGATTTGAATGCCACACATTGACGAATAGTGTGGTCTGGGCCACGGCAGGAGGCGCACAAGGGGGTAGAGCGGGGTCGCGACGGAGATGTAGTCGCCGTGGTAGATTTAGGCGACGTGAGGCCGGGAGTGCGGGCGGCGCGAGGAGGCGAGGACAGGCCAGGCGACCTCGGCAGCGGGGATGGAGGGCGAGAAGGAACGGAGTCGCGACAGCGAGGCGACGAGGGGGTGGTGCGACGCGGGGCAGAGGGGATGAGGCGCAAGGCGTGTAGGCGTCGTTGCAGGAAGGCGGTAACGTCCGTGATTGCGGGGAACTCGACAGCCGCATGCTCGAGTTCGAACGCTTCCCGGGTCTGGGCGTCGAAGTGGCGGGCGATCAAGGAAAACATGAGGAAGGAAGCGAGATCTGGGGCGGCCACGGTCAATAGGGCGTGAGCGGCTTCCAAAGGGCCAGTGAGTATCCGCTCCAGGCTTCGGACGGACGAAAGGGGGGTGCCGGAAGGGACCTCGAGGAGGCGCTGCAGGAGGGTTTCGGCAAAGTGCCGGCGGTTATCATACGCCGTGCACAGGCGTGCCAAGCGCGATCGAACTGGCCGCCCACTAACGGGATGTTGGCGATAATGGCGCGGGGGGGCCCTCTAGCACCCCATGAAGGTAGTGCAGGCGATCGATGTCGGAGAGCGAGGTCTGGTCGATTACGATCGATTGAAATAAAGCGCGAAATTCGCCCCAGCGGCAGATGTCCCCGGAGAAGGTCGGGATGGGGATGACGGTAAGGCGCGGAGAAGGTCGGGATGGGGATGACGGGAAGGCGCGGAGAAGGAGAGGGGTTGAAGGAAGTAGTGCTGGCGGAAACAGGCGCGGTTAATTGCGGAGGGCGGGCCTCGCCGAGGATTTGTTGAGCCCGAAAGTAGATGAGGCGGATGTCTTGGCATCTGTTGTCGAAGGCCTCTTCGGAGAGGCCGGCTGGGAGCTCATCTGTAGATTTCAGGGGATCCACGACCTCAAGGAATGTCCGGAACTCCTTGGCCAGGAGGTTCTCGCGTACAAGAGCGGATTCGGACGTAAGGGCGTTCCCCTTCCTTAACGCCAGCAGCTCCTCGATTTGGCTGAGGAAGAACGCTTTAGCCAACCGAGTGTGGCGCTCGAAGGCAGCTGCTGACATCGGCGGAGTCGCGAGAGGGAGACGCTTTTTTGGGGCCATGGTAGGCGATCAGGAGAAGAACCGGTGCTATATCCGGCCCGGAGGACCAAAATGTCTGCGCGGCAGACACCCAAGGTGCGGTGGCGAGCGTACGCCAAGAAGCGGAATGAAACAACAGTGGAAAGAAATGAAAAGGAGACTTACCCTTAGCTGACGGTGAGTGATGAGTTGAAGGCTTGACGCTGAAGTGATAGGCGGACTGAAGAAGAAGGAGGTGGGTATGTGTGTGAATCAGTGTGAGTGCAGGTGTGCGTATGTATGTGTGAGTTTGGCGAAAGAAAAATTTGAGGAGCGAGGAAGGGGGGTTAGAGTGCTTCGTGGAAGCAGGTGAAGTGGTTGATGGTACTAGAAGAACCCAGGCGCGGAAGGTGAGTAATTCTTCACTGGTGGCGAGGAAAGAGATTCTTGCGTCTCACGGAGACAGTAAATAATTAACTTGAACGCGAAGGCGCGAATAAGGCGAATAACTGATTAAGGTGAAGTAAAGGCACTGGCAAACACACGTTCACTAGGCGAGGTATAAGGAGCAAGTGAAGTTAAGTTTTTTGAGGAATACAGAAGGTTTGAAGGGTAAGGGAAACGGAAATAACGCGCGCAGTCCGAAGATGAAAGGTGCCGCCAATCCCCCACCAAAATAGAGAGAGAGAGGGAAAATGCGGGGAAGCGTGGGAACGCGGCGGAAGATGAAGGAAGAAACAGAAAAATTATAGGTTGGAAAGTAGCAGGGGATTAAAGTCCAACATAATAAACAGGGCAATAAATAAAATAGAAATATGGAGAAATAAAATGAAATATACACCTCAAAGGCGCCGCGACCGACCAGTATAATTGTAATTTTTTTTGGTTTTGTTTCATCTTATTTGGAAAATTATATTATTGGTGTAGTTTTGATAAAAATAATAATGAAGAAAACCCAGGCACATATCCTTTGTGAGTGTGCCGATCTGATCGGGGCAAAGTTTCTTCAACTGAGGGACAAGCAATCCTGAAGCTACGAGCCTCATGACGAAACACGACTTTCAGCTTTGCTAGGCCTGTTTGAGAGGGCAAAGCTGAAGGATGTGCTATGATTTTAGGGGCTATGTGCTGAGGATCTGCCCTCCTCAACTGTCAATCTAATCTAATCTAACCACACTATACTAACATCCGCACCTACTGATTATTATATTTCACACGCTAAAATCACAAAAATTCTGGCCTCCAACATTAATATAAACTTTCAAGCTCCACCTCACAAATTTTCTTCAAAATGCAAAAATCATTGACCCAATTAAATAATCATATTTTTCATACTCAAGTGCCTAAATAAATAAATAAATGTTTGTATAGAAATGTTTCGAATATATAGGACTTTTGTATTAGGTAATCAGTTGAAATAAAATCATTGAATTCATAGCTTCGAAGTTGTAGTTTTAATCGGAAATAAATATATATTTGGGAACGGAATAGCTAAGTGGCTGAACTACCACGCGGAGAACCTGGTTCGAGGCCAACTGTGTTACCCTTAGATTTCTTCCTAGAAGCCTCTACAGCTCACTGTCCTGTGATGCATTGTGTTGTCTGTAACGAGAGAACACTGTCCAGTGGCTGGCAGTGCGTTGAGAAAAGGCTCCGGGCGCCAATGACTGTAGTAGATGTTGACGCGCCTTAAATTAAACAAAAAAAAAAATTATTAATATGAAAATAGTATATGGAAACAGTACGTGTGTTTGGAAACAATACCTCTATCTATAAAATTGAAAAATTGCAAAAAGGACGAACTATTTTACTAATGGATTTTTCAATTTTCTGTTTTTATGATTTTCATAAAAAAAATTCTGCAATTTTGTTTGAATTCAATAAATTGAGATCTAGTTCTACTAACTGAAATATTATTTCGGGAAAATTCATTCTACAGAGTTTCTGAGGAAAAAGGAACTTCTTTAGTTTTCTCCTCCAGTCTGTCTCTTGAATGAATCGTTCGATTCTCCTTCATTCACTTACTCCACGGCTCTATGGTCCTTGGAGGACCTTGGCCTCCTTTAGCACCTTGTTCTAGCCTGAAAATCAGCCTCTACATCTTCTTGCCATCTCAGCCTTGGTCTCCTCCTTGGGCTTCTACCAACAGGATGACTTCATATGCTTTTTGGGGGGCTCTTACTTCTTCTATCCTGACGAGGTATATACTAACCAGCAGTGCTACCACCTCTGCTTCATTATTGCAACAAGATCATCCTCCTTGTAAAACTTCTTCACATCAACGTTTTTCCTATCCCGATGGGAATACTTGGCCAAAGATGCTTCTTAGGACTTTTCTTTCCCTGGCATTCAATATCCGCTCCTCCGCTTTATTCAGCGTCCAAGTATCCGAACTGTAGTTGACGCCGGCTCATAGGATGGTCTTACACATGGTGATTTTAGCCTGTTTGAAGATATTTATGTTCCTGAACGCCTTTCTTAAAGCACCAGATATCCTGCTTCTTGTGTCTTGGCTCACTTCATTTTTAGCGGTGAGAGTGGTTCTTAAATATTTGAAGTATTTGAAGGACATCACGTCTTCGTAACGGTATTGCCCAACTTCCAGATTACCAAAGTTCCTTGTCCTGCGCAGCTGCGCCTTCTTCCAACTACGTATAAACGGTTTTTATATTTTATTGCTGCCGCAGATCTTGCAATCAGAGCGACATCATTGGCAGGGGCCAAAATGTGTGGGTCAAGCGATTGTAGATATTGGCTCCGCGGGACTTACAGCTAAATTGCATGCAGCCATCTCTAGCACTAGATTAAAGAGCACAGAAGAAGCCGGTCTCCTTGTCTTAAACCGATGTTAGTGGAGAATTCCTGCCGATACATCATTTTAGAAAGCGTGTACCTATTTTTCTAGCACAGTTCTCATCCTAAAGATATGGTATGTCGTTGATCGGCTTTTGCGGAAAGCACATTGATGGTCACCAAGAACCCGTACGGCCTTCAGTAAAGATTCTTTCAGTGAGGAGTACTGCAAGGATTTTATATGCTACATTCAGTAGAGAGAATCCAAGATAATTTGTGCACTTCAGATGATTGTCTTTCTTATTTGTATTGGGCAAATCAAAGTCAATATTTGTATATTTATTATAAATGAGAAATTAAATATGTTTCTAAAATTCCTAGCTTTAAAGAAAATTGCTGCTTGGCTGGAAGTTTCTGGGATTCAAAAATAAATTCCTTTCTATAATAATTTATTTTGTTTTATTTAAACTTAAAGGAACTAGGCCAAACTTAAAGGAACTAGGCCAAACTTCATATTACAAAAAAAAAAAAGACATGATAATAGAAGAAGCCTACGATTTTGGAAAAGCGTTGTTTCAGATGTGGTTTGCAAAGGATTCTAGAACAATGCTCGCATTTATTTAAAACAAAAAATCCCTGAAACTATTAAAAAATTAGGCTTCGAAGTTTTTTTTCTTACAGCACTGATCTCGCAACAACTTTACTTCTTTTTTTTTGGTCACTTAAGGAACCATTTACGTGACATTGTATCACAACAACGAAGAGAAACCAAATGCACAAAATTGGGCTTATAACATCAAGGCAAAGAATTTATTTAAATTCCGGCATATTTAAGACTTTATGAAAGTAGAAGAATTATATATAAATATATAGGATTATGTAGATTAGAGTAAATTGTTAGATTCATTTATAAATTTAATATAAACTAATGTCTGTTTTATCACATTATTTATAGAGTAACCTCGTATAATTGGAGAAATGACGTTAAACACTCTATAGAAACAATTACTTGCAATTAGTAACTAAGATTATAATAGTATTCAACATATCCATGCAATAAAAACTTGTTGAATAAAACATTCATAATCATAAAAGCAATAATAGTAATGAAAATAAAATTCAATGTCCCCTATGGTAATTATTTTTAGAATAATGTCACCACTAATCTTTCGTCCTTCCCACTCCACCCCACCGCACTCCCAAGAGATTTTGTGAACTTGAAATTGATTTTCACATAAGGCTACTTCAACTTTATTATGTTGATTACTTTTCCAGACAATCTAAATGTAAAATTATTTGAGGTTCTGGAAGATTTTAAATTTGAATAGAATCTGACTGATGAAATCTGATGACCAATTCGGTTTTTGGATATTTTCTTAGTGTCACAAAAACTCTCTTCCTATCTATTTAGAGTATGTAGTGAAAGAAGAAAATTGAAAATTAGAATGGAAATAATTTGGAAATATAATTATAATTTAATTAATCAGATTTAAAAGGAATTTGTAGGGGTGGCTGGCAGAGAGTCAAAGCACTCAGCACTATTGTTTTTTTTAGAAATCATATATAAAGGGCAGATTTTAACTACCAGGAGCCATTATTTCAGCATTCACCCAGTAACATTCGTTGCATTCATAACGTCAGAACTCACATTAGAATTTTTGAGTATTTATAAGCTTATTATTGTAATATTGAAAAGTATTTAAATTCCTTTATATATTTATTTTAATACAGTGGTGACTTCTTACTTATTTCTTAATACTTTTCTCTTCTCTAAAACATACACACACACACACACATGTCCTTTCAATACACTCATTATAGGAAAAGTTTAATGTAAAAATGTATTGGAAGCCGGCAGCCCTAGGAGCTTGAAAACAACCCTAGGAACTTGGCAATTCAAACAAGATCTACGAGCTCCTCGTGAATCTCAAACTATTCGAAGTTCTGACTGTCAAAAAAAATTGATGTGATACACCACACCCTTTCTCCCCCTTTTAATGCAATTATTTTATAAAATGAGAAAATTTCTGTAAAAATTAATTTTACATATTAATTTGTCGTATGATAATTATAGAGGTAGTGGGGGATAAATACCAACCTGTACTAATCTTGGCAGCAGATAGAGAAGTGATGATAATATTATCTCCCAGTAGAGCGCTCTAAAAACACTGAATAAACTAGATATAAAATTTGAAATCATCGCCACAAATTGCGCCGAACTATCCAAAATAGTTTTTTTTTTAGATATTTCAGATAGAAGTAATACGATTTTATATCTGTGCAGTCAGCATTCTACGTTTAAAGGAAATCGTTGTAAACGTTTTCGCGAAAATTCCAAAAAGCTCAAAAAATCGCACTTCCTGGTTAACCGATTTTCTTCAAATTTGGTTTTCTATCGAGGCTTCCAATGTATATTTATTAATATTATTTTTTATATAGTTGATAAAAACCATGCATTATACTGAAGTGGTACTTTAAAGGAAAGCATAATATTGAAATAAGCATGCTAAGAATATGTAACTGGTAAGCACGTACATAATATTTAGATAATTATTTCAATGTTACATATATAAATGAAATTCGAATAAAATTGTCCTTTTGGCATTGAAATTTAAGCTATACACGAATTGTGGCGTTTTTATTTACATGTGTTCTACAAAAAGTGTTAGTTATGAAAAAAGTTGTTTTTTGATATTTAATTAACCATTCATTTATCGATTTATTTTTATTTTGTTGAAGTAAACAAATTTTCCGTATTGAAACACCACTTTTTTTCTTTGGTTACATAACCATTATTTTTTTTTTACTTTCAACAAAAAATCAAGAAATTCTATAGCCGTAAAATATGACCAACAAGGTTGGGTGACTATTCAAATTAGGTTCCCATTTCCTATTTTAAAACAATATCTTGATTATATATATTTTGTCCTCTATAGTGAACTTTTAAAATCAACCCACGTAGGAATTTTTTTTTTTGAAATTTAAGGTGCGTTAACATCTGTGGTCATTGCCACACGGAGCCTTCTCAGTGCCCTGCCGACGTCCGGACAATTTCTCTCGTTTCAGACAACCGTCACAGGACAGTGAGCCGTGGAGGCTCCTAGGAAGAAAAAATTTAAGTGTAGCACAAAATATAATAATAATTAATTTATAGACCTCGATAATCGATAGACCTCGTTTGTGCATCTAGTTATAAATTTCTGGTAGATATAAGTTGAATGGATAGGAGGAATATCAAGTATTCCACCCTTAATATGTTACTTGGAAAGAGAGAGAGAGGGAGAGTGTGTGTGTGTGTGTGTGTGTACGCGCGGTTACGTGTTTTTAAGAGTTATAATGGGTTTGTGAAGGAGAGAAAATGGTTTGGTTCAGATGAATAAACTAGAAGTGAAGTTGAAGCAACACTGACTGCCTGGACTTTACAATGGTAGTGAGAAGTAAAGAGAAAGGTTGATGACGCGTAGTGACTGCTGTATGAACTCTGCTATAACACTGTCGGTAGCCCTCCTATGGCTAAGGCAGCTATATTTAAACAGTTTCTCCCACTCTAATTTGGCCTAAACTATGAGTGAGACTGTGACTCTCTCTCTCTCTCTCTCTCTCTCTGCTTTGGATCCCTCTCTTGGACCCTATGACAGAGTGTATTATATTATTTACATGTATATATTTTATTTATTACGGATGTCTGTATTTATTTGGATGGAAGTATTTATTAGGAATAATGTACTATTTTGAATTAGAATTCTTAGTTTGAATATTAGTTAGAATGAGGGTTGGGGGGGAATACCGACCGGGGGTGGCAACTTTTGGTTGTTTGGGAAGTCTTCCTGCATTTCTTAACATTGGGAGCCACTATTTCTTGGCGGGATGGGTGTAAGTTGGGATTGGCTAACCCGCCACTGTGTGAAAGTGAGAGTGAATCTTGTGCAAATAGAGTACAAATTTAATTTCGGTTTAGGAATCAGGGGTGCGAGGAATATCGAGTACTCCACCCCGAGAACTTATTATTTCAGTTGTATGAAATTTGTTAGAATGAATGTATTTATTGAAATGTGAGTATTTATTGGTATGAGAGTCTAAGATGATATGAATGCAACAAGGTGTGAATGTATGACTTATTGACTGATAGAAGGTTTGTTAATGAGTATTTGGCATAAATAAGTTATAAATTATGAAAAACTAATAAAGATGCTGTATCTGGCTGTTTTGAGATAAGTTATGTTGGATTTTTGATAATGTATTTTTCACATTTATAGAATAATATAGTGACTATGGTCTAACAGGTAATCCCCCCCCCCAAGTAGCACAGTTGGACTCGAACCGGTCCTCCTCGTGGGAGTCCAGTACCCTAACCACTTACCTATTCTCTTCCCAGCACATTGTGAAAATTAAACTAAAAGTCACTCTGAACTTTTATATATCTTTGTTTTGCGTTTATATTTAGTTCTTACATTTGGCATCTTTTTTTTAATACACTATAAAAACTGTCTAATATTTATTTATTTATTTAGTAAGCCTTAACGAATTACAAAAATACAATAAGCACGTCAACAAATTCAAGCTGTGATGTACAAAGAAACTGAGTTTATTGTTATGAATATTGCTTTTATATTTTATTTTTAAAAACATATTTATAGCAAGTCAAATCAATTAAATACAATCGTGAATTTTTAAACTGATAAATACCAAGATTAAAGTTATGGATGGGTATTCTGGAGAATGGTGTTTCGGGAAATTTGATGAAAGCTGTAAGATTTTTATATAATCTTTATAAAATAAAGTAGATAAATTAAATGTTTCCGTCTATCTCAGCCAGCAAAGATTTGGATAGGCGTCTTTATATCCAACAAGTAATCCAAGTTTAAAGAAAATCATTGTAACCTTTTTCTTGATAATTCCAAAACAACTGAAAAACTTTTTCTGTAAAAAAACGCATTTTTGGTTAACCAATTTTCTTCAGATTTGGGAGGTGATATTATTATTATTTCTCTGTGGGGTGGGACCAAGCCCTAAGCTATCCAAAGCAACCATATAGTTGCCCATATAGTTGGGCCCATGTAGTTATCCCAAGAAAAATAACAACAAACCGGGTCTAGAACAAATATCCCGAGGTCGGTCTAATCCACTTAAATTCTCCGCAGTTTGAACAAGTCGGACAATAACCTTATGTAAATAACCTAAGCTCTTCCACAAACATCCCGTTCCGATCAAAGGTCCTGAACCTAATATCCTCACAAACCATGCAATCTGTCGGGTGCAAGATGGATGGATGTTTCCTTTTGTGCATCACAGACTCAACAAAATGGATCCGGCATGAACCCTATTACATAGAGAAGTCTCCTTAAACCACAATCCCTTTTAAGGGGTCCAACCAGATGCCTAGGAGAGTTCCGTGAAAGACACAGGAACGTCTCACTAATAGCCCTGTATGGACTCCCCTTCCCCCAGATGAGCATCTTGGACTGTCGACAATCAACTGTGCACAATCATAAAGATGAATGCTGCGAAGCTATCCATGACTGGAAGACTGACAGACATGTGCCACAGAAGACACACCAACAACAGGCTCGGGACCAAAGAAACGGGACAGAGGCGTCTAATTTGGCAAACTTATCCGCCTTAGCATTCGCAGTTTAAAGAAAATCGCTGAAGCAGTTTTCAAGAAAATCATAAAAACAAAAACTGAAGGAAAAAACCCTTCAGTGAAGTCGCACTTTCGATTGATGGAGTTCGCCCGAATTCTATGTGGTTGTGTCACAGAAGACACACCAACAACAGGCTCGGGACCAAAGAAACGGGACAGAGGCGTCTAATTTGGCAAACTTATCCGCCTTAGCATTCGCAGTTTAAAGAAAATCGCTGAAGCAGTTTTCAAGAAAATCATAAAAACAAAAACTGAAGGAAAAAACCCTTCAGTAAAGTCGCACTTTCGATTGATGGAGTTCGCCCGAATTCTATGTGGTTGTGTCCATAAACGGGAATAATCAAGTTTGAGAAACTTTTCTTTTTTGTGATATTCCGTTAACATAATATAGACATGAAAAACATTTTTTTAGGTAATATGGGGACTCCAAGACATGTATTCAAACCGAAAAATAAAAAAAAAATGCATAAATTTTATCTAAATAAATATCGGTAAATATTAATATTATGTAAAACAATATACTTTTTAAATTTGTAAACAGTAGCGTAACCTTGTAACAAAAAAATAATCAGCTTCAAATGAATTTTTTATTCCAGTAAATACCTCACCAAATTTATTGACCTTTTAACAAACATTACGTTGTAATTAACCAGATGAAGGTAGTTCAGTCTTAATCATGTTTGGTAACTTTATAGTTCCTGTTTCATTCCCACTCAAAATGTGTATGCGCGCGCGTGCGCGCGCGCGTGTGTGTGTGTGTATCTATTTTAAACATCAATTATATGATTATAGTTTATTTAGCGACTGCTTCCTTTTGAATTATTCTATATCGATTATAATTGTTAGATATGATCATTTAAATTAAAAAATACTAGAAAACATGAAGTTTTCTATATTATTTATAACATATATATATTATATTAACGTAGTCTATACATTTTAACGTAAGAGCCGATTGCAAATTTTTTCTTTGAACTCCAAATTCTTAATAATATTCTAGCCGACAGACACTAAATTATGGCTAAATGTTTTAGTTCGCCATAATATTTAACTTAAGCAATGTAGATCTATAATTCTCCATGTGAATAGATATATTTAGTCACAGTGTAATAGCATGTAATTTTCAATGTTCATGCGTAATTTAGTTCTAGTAATCATCTGTCTATATTGTTGTATTAGTTACTACATTATATCTATTTATGCTCATTTTATTACTTTTACAGTCTTTATTGTACGATAATTTAAATGATATATTGAAATATAGATAAAAGCATGATTTATTGAATATATAATGAATAGGAAAAGTATAATTTTATGAAAAGCGTGATATAAAGCCTTTTTTATTTTCTATAGTTCTAATAATTTTTTATTATTTTTGAAGACGAGATACAATGAGCAAAAAAAGAAATATGTAATAGAAAACAAGAGTTCTGTAGCCGGTCAATAGTTTCTGTAGTTCTATTAGTTATATGGTCAAGGTTACATACATGTGGATTACGTAGGACCTTTCATTGGAAAGTTTTGGTTGGTATTTTTTTTAATAGACGTGGATATTCACAGTGAGTAGAGGAAATACCAATGAACAATACATCATAATTCTTGAAATAGGTTAATGCGCTTCGAGAGACTTATTCTGCAGATATAGATTTCCAAATTGTATCGTCACAGACAATTCCAATGAATTTTAAAAAAAATCTTTTATCAATTATGGGATAGATCATGTCCGAACAAGTCTCTGTTAACCACGACAAAGACGTTAACCTCGATAAAGCAACAAAGACATTTTCACAAACAAAGTCATACACTACCATTGTTCAAAATCGATATTATGATCTTCGTCAGCGACCCCCATTCCCCCCAAAAAATTATGTGTCTTAATAATTGTTCATTACAATTAACTTTGTTAAATAATGTCACAATTAAGTGAAATAAAAATAAATTCATTCATAACCATTACTGCAAAATGTACTTTGATAGAAAGGGAATTTTTTATCATGGGGAATATGATTTCATATTTATTAAATATCAATATAAAAGATTTTTTTTTTCTTTTTTTTTTAGGGAAAATAAATTTCAGTTATTTACTGTATTCGTTTGTTATTTTTCTTATTAAATTTTCAATTTCCAATTAACCAAGTTTCTTCGAATTTTGATGCCATCATAAAACCAAATTACCTAATTAACTTAAAATTACGAGGCTGGTTAAAAGATCCATGTCACTGCTACACCGGAAATCCCTATAACTTTTTTTTGGAAACAAAAATAAACAATATTCTATAGATTGTGGATACGTACGTTATTATTTCCAATTCAAATTCCAAAACCTGCAATGATCGGAATGTTTTCACTTTGACAACAAACCGGTTGAATATACAGATATATTGTTATAATAAAGATAATATTAAATATAGAAATCTGCTGTGGTACACTACTTTCTCTTAGTGCAGTTAATAAAATTATATATAGGAAGGCATATTTCTTTACTTTCTCATACTCCTAGTTTTTTTTTTTTTAAGAGGGGGGAAATGCTACTTACGCACATCAATGTGCCGGACTCCATATAAACATGCCTACCGGCTAAAACCCCCCCCATACACCTGAGCCTAACCTGGATTCGCTTTCTCAGCACTGCATCAGGCTAGGCTCCTTAACCTAGCCCTAACGGGCCCCTTCTCCCATATTCACCTCTACACGTTTAGTCGACATTACCTCCCGGACAAAGGAAGTAACCTTTGTCCAGTTGTTGCGACTACTCAACAGAGTCTGGACAAACCTTCCAGGCACCAGTTCCCCGACTTCCTGCTCAAGGTTACTTCTGGGTCGAGCCCACCTTTCGCATTCAAAAACCGTGTGCCGAGCATCGTCGCGTGGAGCTTGGCAATACAAGCAGGCCGATACCTCTTCTTTACCTACCTTTTTCAGATAGTCTCTGAAGAATCCGTGTCCAGAAAGGACTTGGGTCAAGGGATAATTTACCTCACCATGGCTTCTACCAACCCAGCTTCTAATGTCTGGAATTAAGATAGCGGTCCAGCGGCCTCGGCGCTCCGCATCCCACTCTTCTTGCCACGCTGCCATGGTACGCTCTCGCTCTTCCCTAGCTATTTCCACGCGATTATTCTCGCCCCGTCTGGCATAGATTCTTGCCCGCTCCTGAGCTAGGAGGGCTATAGGTATAACCCCGGCTATTACCAAGACGGTCGGCTCCGACACGGTGCGGTAAGCAGAGGCAATCCGGAGTGCGCCGAGTCTCTGCACCCGCGCGAGCCTTTTTTTATAAACTTTCTTTCGCAAGGCTCTTGCCCAAATCTCTGCGCCGTACAACATCACAGAGTGGGAAACACTCATCAATATTTTGCGAGTACTCGCCTTGGGACCTCGCACGTTGGTCATCAACCTTGATAGACGCGCTACTGCACCCGCAGCTTTATCGGCAGCCTCTTGGATATGTCTTCCAAAGCTGAGCTTAACGTCCATGGTTACACCCAAATACTTAACCGCTCTAGACGAAGTCACCACTTCCCTACCAACATAGAACGGGATGCACGGGTTGATCCTTCTTTTTGTCAATATCACGACCTCCGTCTTAGCTAAAGCTAACTCAAGTCCATGTTCCACCATCCAACCATTCACTCTTCGCATAACCTGGTGTAACTTGGTTTGCGCTTTGTCTAAATTACCCACCGATATCAGCGCTGCAACATCATCAGCGTAAGCGATTAATGCCGTATCTTCAGACATTTCCAACCGCAGCAATCCGTCGTAAGTGACGTTCCAGATATCGGGGCCTAGAATCGACCCCTGCGCAACTCCCGCAGTGACGGTCATAATTTTAGGACCTGCCTCTGTTTGGTAGACTAGCGACCTATCCCTGAAGTAGTCGTCGAGAACCCTCAATAAATACGGCGAAATATGGAAATTACTCTCCAATGCCTGCAGGGCGTCGGACCACTTGAGGGAATTAAACGCGTTCTTAACATCTAGCGTGACTAACAATACTATCTTCCGCGTACGTTGACTACGACTTTCTGCTCTTTGAACCGCCCTTACAACTTCCTCTACTGCTTGCAGTGTGGACCTAGCTGGTCTAAAGCCATACTGCCTGGGTGATAGACCGCCTGCTTCCCAAATTTCTTCCGTAAGCCTTAGCTTAATAAGTTTCTCAAAGAGCTTTCCTACCGTATCCAGCATGCATAGCGGACGGAATGACGAGGGGAGTGAACCTTCCTTGCCTTTGCTAATTAGAACTAGCCGGGCAATCTTCCACCTATAACTAAATATGCCGGATTTTAAACATGCATTAAACATTTGTAACAATATGTCTGGTTTTCCTCGGGCTATCATTGCTACAACTTCATTGGGTATGCCGTCCGGGCCTGGGGCCTTCTTGGTTTTCAAAGTAACCGCTGCTTCCTGCACTTCTTCTTCCGTAAAAAACGGGATATTCATAGGGACTTCAAATAATCTCTCTGGCCTTTCGGGGTGTGTGGGAAAAAGACCCTTTGCAATCCCCTCCATAGCCACCGCATCCAAGATCGCTTGCTTCTTAAAGCCGGCAATCTTTCGAGTTACGATTTTGTAACCTAAACCCCAAGGATCTCGGTCTACTTCCGCTACGAGAGAATCCCAACAGCGTTTTTTGCTCAGGTAAATTGCCTTCCGCAGCTCGTGTTTCGCCTCTCTATATTCAGCTGCACGGCATGCGGCCGTCGGCCTCCTTCTTGCTCGTTGAACCCTCCTCCTCTTCTTAATACAATCCCTTCGGAGATCCGCAATTCGCGAGTTCCACCAATAGGCTGGCCGCTTCCCTCTCCAAGAAACTCTCCTGGGCATTGATTGGTTACACGCCTCCGAGATAATTTCCATGCCTAAAGTAACCACTGCCTCAGCTCCAACTCTACTCTCCACACTAACCGGGTTGCTTTGCGTCATCCCATCCTCAATCGCCTTCCAGAAAACCTCTTCATGCATCTTATCCAGATTCCAGCCTACACTATCCTTTGGCTTCCATATCCTATCCACACTTTGCGTTATTCTAAACGTGATATATTGGTGGTCGCTCCCAGTAATTTCTTCAATAACCCTCCAATGTTCAACAAAAGATGCCAGGTTCTCCGAAGCTAAGGAGATATCGGGAATCGTTTCTAAATAACCCGGACGCCTAAATGTAGACACGTTCCCTTCATTAAGCACAACCAGTCTTGTTCTGGCTACCATTTCGAGGATATTTCTACCCCTCATATCCGTCTCAGGCATACCCCAGTCTACCGCCCTAGCACTAAAGTCGCCGACCACAATGATGGCCAGTCATCTCTCGAATATCATCCTCCAAGGAGTTTAACTTCCTCCTGAACTCATGTACGCTCTCATTGGGAGTGAAATAGCAGCTGATAAAGGTGATATTCCGACTCCGCGCCCACACGTATCCGTTATCTGTACCGAACGACTCAATTGGAAAACTCCCCTGATTAGGAATCCAAATTGCGGCTGTGCCTGACAAATCGTTATACCAAAGACCGGTGTCTCTAACTCTATACTGCTCACAAAGGAGTAATATGTCTACTTCGTTCTCAGCAACCAGCTGATCCAAAAGCGAATCAGCTAACCTACTCCTATGAAGGATTCTCATACTATTGCGAATTTCTTCTTAGCTTGTTCCAATGCTTGCCGAAACACAGTACAGTCACCTGAACCTAGTATGTGCTGGCACTTTTTATCCTCCAAACCCCTGTTACGACACAGCATGCAACTAATACCTGCCGTACAAACAGCCGCCAAATGCCCTTCATTACCACATTTATAACATAAATTGCTGCGGTCCGGCCCCGTACAAGCTGCCGACATATGACCGTATGACAAGCATTTCAAGCATTTCAAGACTGTGATTCTTCTTCTAACTCGACACCTTACACAGCCTACCTGAAGTATGCCTTCTTTTTCCAGTTTGTCCGCTATTCTTACACTGAGTTGGACAGTCGCCGCCTTCAGACCTCTACTACTCGCCTTCGTCAGGTTAGCTCTTTCGGGGATCTTTCCCCCTTCCCTAGACAAACCAGCCTCCTCCATCCTATTTTCCTCCTCCCTCACCCTACCTTTCCGCGGGGCCCGAACTCTCTTGGGGCGTACTTCGACCCATTCATTTGGAGTCGTGTTCTCTCCTAAATCGACCAGGGGCACTTCAACCTCAACTTTCCTTGCTACCCTCATATTTTGTGTAGCAATTGACCCTTTGTCTGCCAACGGTGTCTGTGTCGACACGGACACGATATCTTTCGGCTTAGGCTTATCTAGCTTGGCTTGCGACAAACGGACCAAACGTTGCAAAGCAACACTCCAGAAACCCCTAAGGGCCTGAACGACCTCGACCGACTCCTCAATTTCCAACAAGCCATCTTTGACGTCCGTACTCATATTGCGTTGCCGGCTTGCCGCCCCCTTCATTTTCGCAATGACTCCGCGCATGCGCTTCAATTCTTCATCAACTCTTCTGCATGCATCCTCCATATCCGCCTGCTCCGGAGACCCAACCGGGCCACCCGCCAGCACACCGGAAATTGCCGGTGAGACAAACCGCGGTTCCCGTCTCCGTGGGGAAGGTTCAGAGCTTGAATCCCTCGAATCCGAATTTTTTCCATCCGTGCTTAATTCAGAATTAAGCGGTGTATTCACAGGCGGTGTCCGTTTTACTTTGGCACTCTTCTGGAAAGGACTGAAATCACTAGTTGACGGAAACTCTGTCCTACCCTGTCTACGCTACTTAACGTCTTACTACTTTTTTTGGCTAGGGTAGCCTCAACATTTGTTTCTTGCGTTTTAACCGTAATTTTTTTATTTGTACTCTTCATTATATTTATTTAAAAAAGAGGAAATGACAAAAAAGGAAAGGAACGAAAACAGGAAAGGAAAAGACCGGTCCAACGCCCAGCCCCCGCGAACGCCATATCCCCTGGCCCAGCACCCCCCACGCGCGACGCGCCCATAGCCGGTGGCCTCGAACAGAGCCCCCCGCCCATACCGGCAGGCCCCTACCCGGTCGCCAACCGGAACTACCGCTACAGACGGGATTATACACCGGCTGATGTGGCAGCCAGGCCGTGATGGCTAATCCGGCCCGGGCCACTGTACTATCCGGCGGCCTGGGGACGCAAGTAAACCCCAGTTTTAGGATGTACCCTCCGGCGGAAGGCCCGCCGCGCGAAGCGAGCAGCCGCCCCGGGGAACGCTACCACGAGCAGGCGCGGACCGGTGGGAAATTGTAGAGGATTGGGGAGTGGGTCCGGGAAAAGGCTGGAGACAAGAATACGGGATGGAGATAAGGATAGGACTGTAGAAAGGCAAAAGCAGGACAAAGGGTTAGGTCAACGGACAGTTGCCCCTTTAGCCGACTCTTACGGCGAGCGGAAGACACTGAGGCCCTATTCTAACCCGGGAACCCCACGGGTCGCTCTTACTCCTAGTAAGAGGAAGTATTGTAATCGTGTCAAATTTTCGATATCGAGTTTTCACCGGAAATATCCGTTTTGAGGTCCCCTGAGTCCAAAAAAGTGTGTCTGTGTGTATGTGAACAGCATAGCTCAAAAACGAAAAACCGTAGAAAACTGAAACTCAATATTCCGTTTAGGTATCACCATGCGATCTGACTGTGCGTTATCTGTCAAAATTCCTCAACCGGAAGTACCACTTTACTAGTTGACTTTTTTACTTTTTTCAAAAATGGCTCCAAGGATTTTCTTTAAACTTGATACATCAACTACATATACAAGGAGCTACAACTTTTATTTGAAACGTTTCTCTGGGAAAATTGATTTAAGGGCCCTTCTGGGGGAGGGGTGGGGTTAGGTTACCCTCTAAACTGCTATTTCAGGTTTTTACACAATTCGGTCATTTAAATAATGTTAATTAGAATTAAATATGTTGTTGAAATTCCGAGTTTGAGAAAAATCGGAAAACCGGAAGTTCTTTTGTTTTAACACTTTACTAAATATGATTTTTTCACTTTTTCGCGATTTTCTCCAAAATGGCCCCGACGATTTTCATGAAACTACACATATGAACTAAACATTCAAAGATCTACAACTTTTATATAAAACATTTCTCTGGGAAAATTCATTTAAGGACACTTTTAGGAGAGGGATAGGGTTACAGCTTCCTCTAAAGTGCTATCATACTTGATTATACAACTCTATCATCCAAATGAAATTAATTAGAAATAAATAGTTGGCCAAAATTCCGGGTGTGAAGAAAATCAGTAAACCGGAAGTGCGCTTTTACTGAATAGTTTTTTTCAGTTTTCGACAAATTTCTATAAATTTGGTACACAAACTATAAAATTTGTCAATTATAATTTTGATAACTGGAGTAAGAGAAAGTTGTGTGAGTGTTTCACACAGATTTTTTTTTTTGAGATTGTGATCTGGATATTTTTTTTTATCAAAGAGCTTTTTAGCAAAGACAAGACATCAGTGTTCTTTATTAATTTCATTTATTTACAATGCATCTAATACCGATTTAACCCGTTGAAGTCAGAGCAACAATAAAAACAATGATTAATTACACAATGTAGCCAACATTTGAAAATCAACATCACCGGGAACATAATCGTTCGTTTCCTTACAAATTATTGAAATGACGTCATTGTTAGAACATGTAGGAGTTTTATAAAACAACGAAAAATAATGATTTGCGCAAAGGCACATGGAAAGGAATAGCAGCGAATAGCTCCGCAATCTTCCCCAAGTCTAGGAACGTCCTTCTTGCAGTATGGTCTCTAGATCACTGAAGCGTACTCAATAATACTTCTGACAAATGAATTGTAGATAGCAGCATTGGCAGTCATGGGGTCACCAAGGTCAAAATAAAATCCTAAAATGAAGTTTTTCTTCAGGTAAAGTTACTTGTATAGTAACTTTGAATTGACTTAGTCAGCATTGACAGCTCAAAGAGTAGTTTAACTATCTGAGAAATGAGTGTTCTGAATCATGTATCCTCCTCTTTTAGTACTTATCGCAACTAATTGACCTTTAGAGGTTATGTCTGGCATACCTAGAGGGCATATCCAACTCCTGCTCTTTAATGGCGGGAAAACTTCTTAGTCATTGATCCTTACTCTGGTCACGGTATTTGTTGTCGGGACGAGAGAACACTGTCTGGAGGCCGGCAGTGCACTGAGAATGCTCCGAGCGCCAGTGATTTTAGATTTGACTCACCTTCAAAAATTCAGTACTTTGGTGTCCGAAGAGAATTGATTTGTTTGGTGTCAGTTTGAGATAAAAGTAGCTATGC